>KQ030552.1:141706-227866 GCA_000956045.1 Hirsutella minnesotensis 3608
TTCGTAGGAATCTATCCTTTGTTGCTTTTAATCTCTCGTAGCCTATTTAAATAGGCATTTTAACCTTAAGATATCCGTTATATATAGGGATAACGACCCCTCTTTCTAATAGGGCTACGAAGCCTATATCCTAGAAGAAGGGATAAAAGATAAGCCTACTGTACCTTATATATCTGCTTAGAACGGACCTTCTAAGAGATCTAGGGGGGTAATAGCTACGAAAGCTAGGGCTATACGTTTGTAAGCTAGCCTTCTAGAAGACCTTTGGCTGGAAATCTGGAAAACGGCGGTCTTCCTTTATAATAGGCTACCTCGAAGAGAAGAGGGCTCTTTAAAAGGCTCTTAGATTACCCCTATTTTAAAGCTTTAAAATTAGCTATTATAAAAATTACCCTTTTTTATATATCTTCTAGACCTTACGGATTTGTCCTTTTTAAGAGCCTACGGCTATAGAGCTTATCCCCTTACGAAGGAAGCTCTTCTTAATATATTAAAAAAGGCTCTTAAAGTAATAGCCTACGTAGAAATAGGCTACTTAGTTAGGTACGAATCTAGTAATATTTTTCGAATTTAGATTCCGGATAGGAACGAAGTCCGTAGGGCTAGGGACGTTACTTTTAACGAAGACCTATTTTTCGAAGGACCTAGAAGACTAGGAAATCTACTTCTATAACTAGAAAATAGCTTCTAAGAAGAGCTATTAGACGAATTAGAGCCCGAAGATCTAGCTTATCTAGGGGCTAAGAATTTTTTAAAGGAAGCTATAGAGGCTACGGAAGATAGTACTAAAAAACAGCAACCTACATAAGAAAGCTACCTTCTAAGCCCTCTAACTATAGACCTACCTTCGAGCCCTATTTTAGATCCTATTTTAGGCCCTAATTTAGACCCTTCTTTGGTACCTTCTTCGGAGCCTTCTACACAGAGGTTAGAAATATAGCTCTAGCCCCTATAAGAAGAAGACGAATTCGAAGACTATACGGGCACTATAGTCGTCTAGCTAGATCTATAGGAAAATTAAGGATCTAATAGATCTACTAAAAATAAGGGATCTAATAAGCCTATAAAGGCTACTATTCCTACTAGGATTTTTAAGAGGCTACGAAAAGAAGACCCTGATTTTAGAGGCACTTTTCACGCCTATATTAGCAAGCCTCTAGAAAAATAATACTCTTAAAGCCTCCCCTTAGAGCCTAGAAATTAGAGAGACTTAGAGGACTACGCCTACGAATACGATTTTAAGGCAGCAGCTTAAAAAGAGTAGAATTCGCTAGTAGAAAAAGGGACCTTTTTACCTATATTAAAAAATTAGGCTACGAAAAAGCCTATTCCGGTAACTTAGGTATTTAAATATAAGGTCGACGAAAAAGGCTACCTAAAAAAGTATAAGGCCCGCCTTTGCGTACGAGGGGATTTATAACCTTACGACGAAAGAGATACCTACGTAGCTACTCTAGTAGCTAGGAATCTACGGATCCTTCTAGCTATAGTAGTATAATACGACCTCGAAATACGGTCTTTAGATATAGTTAACGCCTTCGTTAACGCCGATATAGACGAGGATGTCTATATCTACTACTTAGAAGGCTTCTAGATCCCCGGGTAGGTCTTATAGCTTAAAAAGGCTCTCTACGGTCTAAGAAGATCCCCTAGGCTATAGTAGAAAGAGCTTTCGAAAACCCTACTAGAATTAGGGTTAAAGGCTTATACGGAAGAGCCTTATATTTTTCAAAACGGATTTTTAACTATATTATTTTATATCGACGATATCCTTCTTTTTTATAAGAAAATCTACGAATCCGAATTTAATAGCTTTCTTAATAAGCTACATAAAATTTACTCTTTTACGGATAAAGGAGAAGTCGATACTTTCTTAGGCTTACGAATTATAAGGAAAAGGGAAGAAAAAAGGCTCCTAATTTCGCAAGAGGCTTATATTAAAAAAATAGCCTATACCTTCGACTACGAGGCTACTAGCTTTAAAGGTAGTCCTTTCCCTCCTTTAAATATCTATCTAGATAATCTAGATATAGCTACTAAGGAAGAAATTTACTATTTTTAATCCCTTATCGGCTCTATTAATTACGTAGCTATTATAACTAGACCCGATATAGCTAAGGGAACGAATAAGCTAGCGGAATTTATGCAAAATCCATCCGTTACAAGCCTATATCCTAGTAGCTTTACGAATTATCCATTACCTTTACTGTCTAGGTTTTACGGTATCGAATATAGGTATACGAATCCTAGCTACGAATTAGAGGTCTCGACGGATGCGTCTTTTATAGACGATTTAAAGACTAGAAGGTCGTTATAGGGATATTTATTTTCCCTATTTAACGGGCCTATAGCTTAGTCGGCTAGGAAGTAGGCTACCGTTACTACCTCTTCTACGGAGGCCGAATTACTAGCTTTTTCTAATACGGCTAAGGAGCTATTTTTAGTCTATCGGCTTTTTCGGGCTATTTCTTTAAGCCTAGAAAATCGGATACCTACGATTTACTACGATAACCTTTAAACTATCCGACTTATTATAGCCGAAATACCTAGGATTCAAATAGCCCTTAAGCACGTAGACGTATAAGCCTGTTGGGCTAGGCAGGAATACCTTCGTGGAAGCTTTCTAATCGAATATAAAGAAACCGCGAAGAACGTAGCAGACGGCTTTACAAAGCCCTTATCTTCGTAAAGGTTTTCCGAATTTATTAAGCTACTAAGATTAGTAGATACTAGGGACTACTAGTTATTTTACTAGTTATTTTTAATAGCTATTTTAGTTGCTATTTCTATTAGTATAGCAACTAGGGGGGTATGTTAGACAATTTACCTTATAGTTAAAGGAGCTTCTAAAAGCCTACAAGGCTTGTAATAGCCTATTAGGCTAAGAGACTAAGAGGCTTAAGGCAACTACTATAAGGTCTAACTATAACCTATATAACCTATATAGTCTTACACAAGGTCTCGAGACTAGCTACTATATCTATATTATAGAGATCTATAATATAGGTCTTATATATATAGATTGCAATATATAGGTTAGACCTATCTAAATAGATAGTAAAACCTATCGCCTTTCCTAGTTATTTTATAGTCTTAAATCGAGATCCTTATTAGGATAGGAATTTAATAGGGTAGTAATACTAGCTACTAGGAAATAATAAATAGGTAGCTAGAGACGGAGGATTAGAGAAGAGGGAAGAAAGAAGATCGGAAGAGAGATACGACTAAGATAGAAAAATACGATAAAAGGCGTCTTTATAAGCCTGTTTTTTGCGTGTACTCTTTTCCCTGCCCGATGCTTCTAGTATCGCAAATTGCTACTATTTTATTCCTATTTTAATTCCATGCAACAAGCCTGCTCTCAAACTGCTTGACAGGATAAAAATCTTAATTTAGTAATTAAAGCTATAAAGTAACTATCGCGAAGGTATAGCTAGCCCTAGGGGGGTATATTATAAGGTAGGATTTAAGAGACTAATTAGCTTAAAGTCTCGCGACTTCGTAACCTCGGCTAATATTAGTAAAACGCTAACGGAAGTAGCTAACTAAATCCGGAGTATTAATTATAATTACTATATTTATTTAGCTATATTTAGTAGTACTATAATAGGTATAGAGTAGGCTAGATATATAGATAAAAGGCAACGGTTTTACCTACTATTTTGCTAGCGTTAGCGTAATATAACTACTAAGTCTCTCTACCTACCTCAGACCCATATACTCACATAACTATATGACACCTCGTGCTGCGTAACTCTAGGCAGCCATATTAAAATGCCTGGAGTGTCCATCTTGGATATAACCGAGCCCGCATTTTTGCCCCTTCCGTTCTGCATTATGCATGCAGGAGGCATGCTATTACTCTGCTAAACATTACGGATGGGTCTAGCTATAAAAAGACCCGTTTGCCAAGCACAGCCGGCATGCAATCTCATATTCCTTTACATCCCTCATAGGAGTCATCCATCTTGTGCAGGATAAAGATTTCTTTATATCGTCAGTTCAAGCAATTGCTCACCGAGTACGAAGTACACTATAACAGTGTCGAAGTCGTAAAACATGAGCGGCGCGACGAAAGAAGACATTAAAAAAATGAACGATGCTTTACTCGACCAAAAGACAATCGAACAGCTGTCCACAACAGGGAACGCAGCGAAAGCTAAGAGGGATAAATTGAAGGAGAAGCTTTAGAGGGAGAAGGAGGCTAAGATAGCTGCAGAGGACTACAACAAGAACAAGACCGGAAAGTAGAGCGGGAACAGATTAGTAATATTTGTAGTTTACCGTTGTTTACCCGTGTCTATATAGCCGGGAGCCAACTAACGGGTGCGAATAACGAAATATAAATATATATAACTTATATTCTCTAGCTACCTAGTATTATATAGTTATATAAGTATATAGGTCTAAGGTAGGTAGAGAGACTTAGTAGTTATATTACGCTAACGCTAGTAAAACGGTAGGTAAAACTATTGCCTTTTATCTATATATCTAGCCTACTCTATACTTATTATAGTACTACTAAATATAGCTAAATAAATATAGTAATTATAATTAATACTCCGGATCCGGTTAGCCGCTTCCGTTAGCGTTTTGCTAATATTAGCCGAGGTTACGGAGTCGCGAGACTTCGGGCTAATTAGTCTATTAGATCCTGCCTTATGATACCTAGTATTTCTATATATCGCTAACTTAGGGGTATATCACTTAACCACGTGACCGGACGTGGTCATGTGACACTAGTCCACTTTGCAGTCTCCTTTACAATCTAGCATCATCACCAGCCCCCGATCTTTTACTTCAATGGAGACCACACTGCCACTCCTCAAAGGGAGAATTACTCTTCAGGAGGCGCTGGAAGAAGATGAAGACATCGTTCAGAACCTATCCTACCCGGAGAAACGGGCCATCTTCTGGCTCTACCTCGACCGCCACCGCTCCCAAATAGTAGAAGTTGTTGCCCGCCACCTGAACATACCCCAAGCCGGCGTTCAGCTCGGCGAGCTCAGAGAGTGGATCCATGGCAGTTTTAATGCCTGCATCCCCGTCCACATCACCCACCCTCGGTCTTATCTGCCTCGACAGGCCATTATCCGATTTCCCTTGCCGTACAAGGCCGGTGAGGAACATTACCCTGGCAATGTGGACGAGAAACTGCGCTGTGAGGCGGCTACCTATATTTGGTTGCAGCGCAATTGTCCGGCTGTGCCCATACCCCGGCTCCTAGGCTTTGGGTTCCCCGGAACACAATCGGTACTTGATGCTACTGAACTCTTTCTTAGGAACCACGCCATACGCTGACTGAAGTATGCAGTTTACGGCGCTCGAGAACGAACCGTTTTATATCAGGATCGTATGGTACTTGCGTAACGTTATACCATGGATGTCCGGACACACGCTTTCCCCTTACTTTTCACACTCTCGCCGGAACCTGCTCGAACATGGATACCTGCTCATCGAACACGTAGACGAGGGCAACATGCTTTCTGATTCATGGAAAGACCGCCGCAGCGACCAAGACCGAAGAGCCAACCTCTTCCGGGATCTCTCTCGCATCATGTTGTCCCTCGCTAGGGTCCCACTTCCACGAATAGGCTCGTGGACAGTGGATAATCGAGGCGTTCTCTCTCTTACTAACCGTCCACTTACCTTTCAACTTCACCAATTGGAAAACCGTCAGATTCCTACGCACATTCCACGGGACCTTACCTACACATCCGTAGAGCCATATTACTTGGACATTCTCGCCTGCCACGATAGCCGTATTCGGCACCAGCCAAACTCTATTCATCACCAAGGTGACGGCGAGGCGCAGCTAGCTGCCCTGACGACCGTGCGAGCACTGCTCCCAAAGTTCACAAGTCGACATCTTCGCACGGGACCGTTTGTCCTCACCTTGACGGACCTCCATCAGAGCAATATCTTCGTCGACAATGACTGGCACATCACCCGCCTCATTGACCTCGAGTGGGCATGCGTCCGTCCTATAGAGATGCTCAGCCCACCGTGGTGGCTTTCCAGTCCGAGCATTGGAAAGTCGGCTCTGGGTATTGACGAACTCGTGGGAGATGAATTGGACGAGTACGCCCAGGTGCACCGGGAGTTCATGGATGCCTTCGAGACTGAAGAACTTGCACAGCGGCAGTCGGGCGAGTATACAAGAATCATCCAGGAATGTTGGGAGACTGGGAGCTTCTGGTACTGTCAAGCTTTGGATTGCCCAAGCGCGCTGTACGCCATATTCATGTTCCACATCCAGCCGAAATTTGCAGATCTCGGCAATGCAGCCCTCGACGAGTTCAGCCGATGGGTGATGCCCTACTGGGACCGCGAGGCTGCTAAATTTCTCTCGTCCAAGGTCAAACAACAGGGGGAGTATTCCAACCAAATCCGGGAGGCCTTTGCTGCTGTATCTTCGAATTTGTCGAACAAGGAAGAAGCGTAATTGCAACCACGAGAAAAAAATATGGTCCGATGGGGTCTGTCAGTCGATAAAGGGTATTTCCTGCCGTGATTCTTAGACCCTTCAGCGTGAGAACATGAAACGACGTATCACAACGAATAATAAGCTTGCATACAATACAGGTCGATAACTATAAAACTCTTGTTTCTTCTATCTGGAGAGGCGGTCCAGCCGCTCTCTTATAGCTAGGAAATAGGCGCGTATGCCGTGTGCGTCCTGCTGCTACAACTTCCGGTTACACAGCGTAGCAGAAGGGATTCTTACACCGCCGTAACAGGTGCTATCGAGTGCCCCTATTCCTGATTGTTATTCCTAATGCGGTCCTGCTCGCTGGACGTATTAAGCAAGCTTGCTAGTGTGATATAACACCCCCCTTCCCTAGTTAGGTAGCTAGCAAGCCCGGGTTATATAGGTTAGTCTTCTAGTCCCTCTCGTAGTCCCTAAGGGAGTTAAAAGCAGCTTAGATACAGCTATACCATAACTTAGATACTGACGCGTTTATATATATATAAAGTATAGGGCTATACGTATAAGTTTGCCCTCTATAACTAACACTCCCTATAATTAGCACCTCCTATAATACTATAGTAGTAACTTTAAGGCTACTTTTAAAGCCTATATTACGCGATGGCGGGATCACTATAGCTTTGAAGTGTTTGCTGACGAGCAACGGCGAGGGCTCGCAGTCATAGATTACTGTCTCTTACCGTCCTGCCACGGTTGCCCTTGTCCGCCTATCGGCATGCCAAATCAACGCATCGAAGACTTCAAATAAGCTTTGTCGGGTGCAGACAAGCCGTTTGCGTTCGTGGTTCTGATGCCTAACAATGAAGTTTGGTACGTGGGTTGTCAATCATATCGTACACCCGAAGATACTTTGAATTTCGCTATAAGGTTGGCCACACATCCTCATCTACAAACCGGCTCCCATCTCCCTTGTCATAGGCATACCAGCCATACATTTGCGCTGGTAATGCTCTGTCAAGAATTTCTACGCATTGTAATGCTTATCGCGAGCTTGTCGCAACGTGCCATCGTCTACTGATAGGCTGATTCTGCCGTCACGGCAGTCTCTATCTGCCCATAAGTACGTGATCAACATACGCTTCCGAGGTAGAGCCCTAACCGAGAAACAAGGAAAAAGGGGTTCCTTGGTCATGACTATCCGTCCTTGTAGAAGACGTTAAAATATATACACCACTGGGCTTGTGAGAACATGGTCGCCTTTCCCTAAAGGGCAAATTGAGAGTATCTTCAAAGTCACCCAAGTTCGCGTCCCCAAGTAGCGTTCAGCGCTGCGCGGGTTCTTGGCATGGTGATGAGTCCATTCTTCGTCAGAATTTGAGCTCGTCGAAATGAAACCATGGGTGAGTTAGCATCTCCCTTGCTGTTGGACGCCTCGCCGAATCATAGACAAGGATCTTCGATAGCAGATCGTAAAGTAGTGTAGCTTCGTGCTCTGAAATCTTTGGCAAGGCCTCGAGCAACATGTCCCACTCGTCGTTATAACCGGACAGATAGGCATCATGTACCTTGATGGCCCTTGGGTTCCACACCATGTTCGAAAAGCAACGAGGGAACGGCTGGTTCTCACACCTGCTCCGGCAGCGCCGCATCAGCTTTTGTGTACCAGTCTGAACAGCCCGGCCTGTTGGTTCATCCCATATATTGTAGATCATGTCCCGTAGGGATCTTTCGTCACCATCCCACCATTGCTCATGCGGTTTTCCCGTGCTAGCATCTTTTGTCGGCTGCCCTTCCGAGTCCCAAAGAATAGTATCCTGCCACGTGCGTGGCATATCTTCGCCCAAAGTATGAATGATATAGCTGAGCAGATCCGCCGGAGAAGTAACGTCAAATGGATTCGAGAAAGGGCCTTCTCCAGACCGAAGGCGGAGTATACAGCAACCAAGAGCCCAAATATCGCTTGCGGGACTGGCTACCATACCTATGGCCACTTCAGGCGCTAGAAATTCGATAGGGGTCCCTAGCATTTTTTTCGGCGGTGAAGAGATGGGAAAACATTGGTCGAAGTCGATGAGCTTGACTTTGGGGCAGATAATATTTGATGTAGTAGACAAGAAGTCAACGCTCTTCACTATGTATCTAGGCGCCTCGGGACCGGCTGTTATTCCAGACTCTGTCTCTAGTACACCCGTCACGGGATGGCCGAATAGGCGATAAATATCGTCTTCTCCGTAGTGGTCGATGTCTAGAATATCCAGTAGCAGATTGCCTGTGGTCACATCTAGTAATATTTTAGCTGTTGAGATAAGTCGGACAAGGGCATGAGTCAACTTACCCCCGTGACATATGCCTCGTGAGTGGAGATCCGCGATCGCGCTCACAGCCTCATACGCTACTCTCCGAGCGAGCTCCGGCGTGAGGCGACAAGTGAGACCCTGCGACAGCTCGGATAAGGACGGGCCAAGGACGGGTAGAACAAGGCACAAATGGTGACCATTTGGACCGTCAAAGGTGAATTGTCGCTGATGCTCCACAACGAACCGTGGTTCATTGTCCCGCATGGCCGAGCGGACCACATCGCTCTTTGCAGCAATCGAAGTGGAATGCACGCCATCAACGACTTTGAGAGCCACCCATTTTTGATCCCTCTCGTCTCGAGCAAGCCAAACAGTGGAAAATCCACCGGCACCAAGCTTGTGCACAACTCTATAGCGCCCACCGTCATACCTGTCACCTAGGTGAACAGGGTGAAAGCCTCCGAGCTCGTATCTCTCTATGTCTTCCGTATTGCCGACTCCCTGGGGGATTAGAAAGCGTGTGACATCATCTTCTTCAGAGGAAGGCATGTCTATTCTTGCCAGGAAAGCCGAACGCTCGAGTGCGGTTGACATGTAAGAAGGTGAACAGCGACCGGAGAAAGGTTGTTGTACAAGCTGCGAAAGTATGACGAGGGGCGGGAACCGTTTCCGAGCAGATGACTCATTAAATTTATAGGGCCAGTGCGGCAATAGACCCCTCGATCTCTAGCTATCGGCTTTTAGTATAATTGCGAGTGGGAATATAAAGCAAATAATTTATATAAATTAATATATAAGAAATGTATAAAAACTCCTAGTCTAGCTAAGTAGGATACCTTCGTCTTTTATAAGTATTGTAACCTTCTAATCTTATTTTTTCGCCCTCTATAGAGACGCCTGCCTGGAGCCTATTCAACAAGCAGATGCATATGTGTTGCCTATCTGGAGCTGAGGAGGAAAGGAAATAAGATTCAAGGCGAAGCCTTGGATTCGAAGTTATATACACATGTAATGTTATTACGGCGTCCGACTCCGCAAGGCGTAGCCCGTGATGGAGTACGAACCTCCGAAAAGACCGGGTCCACCATGACTGACATCATCTAGCTGCCGAGGCGACGGACTATGCCTCAGCTGCCAAGGATGGGACGTTAGTGAGTTAGCCAAGCCTTCGCGTGAATTTGAGGTAGAGCAAAGTGAGTGCGTGGGCTGGCGTCTCTTGAGGATTATGTCGCGACGTGGTCAAACGCAAACCTTCTGATCGTGCCGTGTCCTTTCTCATGCTCCCTGCGATTTTGATCAGACGAATACCCCTTATCTTGTTACGTAGGGAGTTGACGTGATCGGTGTTTCATCCTATATTTCTCGTCCATGAACATACGTACACGCTTCACATCACGCACAAGCGTCGAAAAGCGAAGCCTAAACGTACTATCTCGTAGCATTTGCGTCTACTGTGTCTTCTTTCCTCGATTAACCCGGACGGGCCTCGATGGCCCCTAGTATGCCCGGATAACCAAGCTATGGCATATTTAGGCCTGCCGAGACTCCAGGAACTATGACGTGCATGACAAACTCCAAGAAGGATATGGCGACTTTGTGAGAACAGGTACGCCGTGATAGCCTGCAACGTTAAAGAAGATCCTTGATTACGCGAGAAAGAAGCTCATACGAGCCTATCGCAAGTCTTTCCGAGATCACAGTCTGACACCCAGACATCTTCATGGCAGTCATCGCCCTCGTTCTGATTGTGAGAAGTCTGATGCAAGTCCCCTGATCTGTTCCGCAAGAAAAAGAGCTAATGCTTGCATGGTGGTATGACCTGTTGAAACCGAATCATGACAACCAGGAACAAAGACACCCACGCAGCCGGTCGTTGGCAAGGGAACCACTTGTTTTCGCCTCAAAATACGTTCCGTCCTCAAAGTCTTGCTTGTCGTAGTTCATGACGTCGTCGTTGACTCTGCTAACACGACACGTCAGCCTTGGCTTTTCACGACGAAAAGATTATCCGCCGCCTTAACGGACTCGAGCGACACATTGCTAACGACGCAAAGAACGGCAAGTGTCCGACGTCAAAGACCTATTCTTTTGGTTTGCTTTTAACGCCATAGGACACTATGTCTTCGGCAAGTCATTCAACATGCAATCCGAGGGCAAATGGCAACACATCGTTATCCGGCTTAAGCGGGCGCTGTCACTACTAGGACGGCTGAGTCCGGCTCCTTGGCTGATTCGCGTCGGCTTCCAGCTCGTGCCTCGGGTCTACCAGCTTCGGGATTGGTTCGACGTGAACGCTTGGTGTCAAGACCAAACAAAAAATCGCCTCCAAGTCCCATCCCGACACCAGGAGCCAGACACCACCCATTATATGATCATGGAAGATATGGGCTCCGACAAAGTCATGGAAGAAGCCCTTCTCTGGGTGAGTGGAGACAGCTTGCAGGTCATTGCTGCCGGAAGGTAATTCCATCCTCGCATCTTGAGAACAAATATTTTCTGTGGCTGCATCTTGTGCCCATAGGATATCGCTAACACTTGAGAAATGGGACGAAATCCTAATGTGTCCAAGAAGCTGTACGAGGAGGTAAAAGACGTTGATGTCTCTGATGCCAGTGCCCTGGCGAAGTTGTCCTTCTCGAATGCTTGCATAGAAGAGTCATTCCGGCTATACTCGGCAATGTTGGAGGATACCGCACAACGTCAGAATGGGGACTGACCGTCGCGGGAAAATTCATCCCTCCTCACACCACCACCATCGTCACCCACCGATATGTCATTTCGCGAAGTAGGTCCATAAACCTCCCAGTTTGTACCCTTTTGCTTGAAGATGTCAACAGGCGAATATATGCGGGGATTTAGGAGAATAGAGCTCACGAGTTCATTCCTGATCGGTGGACGGCAGCGCCCGAGATGGTGCTCAACAGCGCCGTCAATAGGCCATTCGGCACTGGTCGTTCGAGCTGCGTCGGGAGACCGGTTAGCCCTCGACGCTCTTCGACTCAGCCTGCCGCGCCGGGTGAATAAATTCGACTTTGAATAGGCCACGGGTGAAAGGGGGAATGCCATGAGCGACGGACTCAAGGATTACAGTGTGACGACGTGTGGAGAGGCTTCGGCAAGAGGCATAAGAACATCTTGTGATCTGATAGATGTGGACTCTCTTAAGGTCGCAGGTGGAGTAAATGCACCTCAAGTCCTGGCATCCAGGAGTAGCTCGCAGATCGGGTGGTTGCAGAGTGTCTCAAAACGAATAATTGAGATAATATCACTCCACACGTTCAGTCACCAGATGAAGTCAGATATTTGGAAGATGAACATCATTATCTATTTAACATGGTTGGTCTAAGTACAGACAAGCGTCAATACATGTAGTTGAAGGTCGTTTTTGCACAGTCCTCGGCCGCTCATTATATGGACTCTTTGTGCGGGAAGTAGAGCTTCGAGGAAACGGCTCGAAGTCTCTGGGCCAAGAGAAAAGCTGCCAAAGGGGCAGGGAAGGGTTTAGCTGTCGTTGCAGAGAACAGCAACGCCGGCCTTGATTAACAAGTCAGCATTCGGATGCGGATTGAAGCCGGTGGAGCAAGGAACTTACAACGGGGAGGGTGCAGCACCTGGCACTCCGCCCTTCAGTAGCGCAGGCCGCCTTGAAGTCGTCGCGGCCGTTGAAGGAGCGAGGGGCTGTGAATTGTCAGTGGACAGTCTTAATGAGAATGCGACGAGAGAATTATACCGGTCTTGCAGTCGAGGTCAGCGACGTTTAGGATGCCAGTCTTGCAGCACTGGGGCTGAGTGTAGAGAACGCCAGAGGTGCAGACCGGGCCGCCATTGCCGCCATTGTTGCCGTTGTTGCCGTTGTTGCCGTTACCGTTGTTCCCATTGCCGTTGTTACCGTTGTTTCCGTTGCCGTTGTTGCCGTTGCCATTGTTGCCGTTGTTGCCGTTGCCGTTGTTGCCGTTGTTGCCGTTGCCGTTGTTGCCGTTGTTGCCGTTGCCGTTGTTGCCATTGTTGCCGTTGCCGTTGTTGCCATTGTTGCCGTTGCCTCCATTGTTGCCTCCGTTGTTACCGGGGAAGCCTCCGCCATTGCCGCCGGGGAAGCCTCCGTTACCGCCGGGGCCTCTGCCATTGCCGCCGGGGAAGCCGCCATTGCCGCCAGGGAAGCCGCCATTGCCGCCAGGGAAGCCGCCGCCGCCTCCGCGGCCACCGGGGAAGCCGCCAGGGCGGCCGTGACCGCCATTGTAGCCGAGCTTCTTAAACTCGGGGCCCTCGTGGCGCTTGTAGAAGGCATTTGCGTAGCCGGGGTAGCCGTAGCCGCCACCGTATCCGTTGCCGTAGCTGTTGGAGTAGCTGTAGCTGTCCGCTTTGCTGTAGCTGTCGCTGTAGCTGTTGCTGTAGCCAGGGTAGCCGCCGCCGTAGGCAATGGGATAGCCGTTGGGCGAGCGCTTCTCAATGTCGCTGGAGCGCCTCTCAGCAGGAGGGGCGTTGCGCTCGTCGACGGGGGCGGCGACGGCAGAGGCCAGGATGGCGGAGGCAATGGCGATGAACTTCATTTTTGCGGTCAGTCGAAAAGAGTGAGTTGATTATGAGGTGGCTTAGTTGAATTAGAATCTGAGGCAAGGTATCAAAGCAAGGAGCGACCTGAGAGACCGTGGTGTGAAGAGTGAATGACCGGAGAGGTTGTTGAGCTGAGTTGTGATGAAGAGAAGAAGATTAGTTTCCATGGAAGACAGGACTTCTTTATAATCAACCCTGTCTGCCGGTTGTCTCCTCGACAATGCGTGTGAACCCTTAAAGAAGCGGCCCTCGCCGTCCCGGGCAGCCGACGCTCCCTTTGGCGAGGCAGCTGGAGTCCATCGGTCGTGATGAGAGGAGTCGATGGTGTGCCAGAACCATTGCAGTCAGACATTAGCTTGTCCGCGTCGCCCTGTGAGGCCGAAAGTGATGGCGAGGTCGAGGCACCGGCCCTGGTTTTGCGCCCTTGAGTCGTCGAGGCTCGGCAACTCCCCCAGTCTGGAGTCCGGGTAGCGAAACAAAAGGCAAATAGTCCTGCAACAAGTAGCGGGCCTAATGCTTCGGCGGGCCATGCCGCTAGATCCTCGTCCCTCCAACGTGTCCCGACGGGAGCCCACAGTAGTACTAGTTGACGACGTCTTTTGAAGATCCAAAGACCGAGATTGGACAGCTGTGAAGGTGACAGCCCTTTGCAGTGTCTTACTGCTCCCGTCGAATGGGGCTGCTCTCCCGCTCAAACGGGACGAGGATTCTTTCCCTTTGTTCTCTCCCCATGTCTCGCCCTTGTTGCCACGAGCCAATGGCAAATCCCCCCTGCGATTGAACTGGCGAAGGGTGCCACGCTTCTTCGCGTCAGAGAGATCTAAGGGAAACTCAAGAACCGCTACGGGGAGTCGCCCTTTGCCAGGTTCAGCCAAGGGGACCCCCCCCCCCCCCCCCGGCCCCTTTGTTTGTTCTGCGCTGCCGTTCTGCCTGCATTAGCCTCAAGTTTAAGTTGCCGCAGATGCAAGATCAGCCCTTGGCATCGATTTTTCTCGTTTCTGCATGCTCAATGCTAGACGGCTCTCGATACCTCCCTCTTGTGTGCCCTGACACGGCCGCCCTGGTGCCTTGAGATGGATTGCTCCATTTTGCGGTAATGAGCAGTCTCATAACTTGTAGAAAGCAATCCATTGCAGTGCCTGTGCGCCGTGGTGAGTGACTGACCGTGCGGCGGCATTTGATCACAGACCTGTCAGACTTCCCGTCACCCAAAGTGCATCCGTGATACGAACAGGACCCTTGGTGCCAACTCATATGCGACCGTTGGATAAGAGTCTGAGCGGTAACCTATGACAGGTAACATACGAGAGAGGTGCGAGTAATCACTCTAGGTGCGCCTCGACTCTCCCTGCAGCTCAATCCCAGGTCGCCGCTGCCCACTCAACCTTTGTCCAATTCGCGCGCTGTCATGTCTTGGCGCCCAATCTCTCAAGGGCACTCATCCGTCCCCAGGGCAGGGCATGTCGCAGCTTTCCACGCCTTTCCATACGACCATGCTTTCTCGGTGGCAAGGAGAGACGGTCGCGCTTTGCTGGTGTTCCTCGGATCTCGTCGAGGGAGTTGCTACGTGGCGTGCGCACCAGCCCTTTTCCAATAATATCCCTGGATATCGACGTGTATCCCAGAAAATTCTTGTGAATAAGTGCAGTGAAAACAAAGAATGCCCTGCGTTGAATAAAAGTCAATAGTCAAGCCCACGCGAAGAATGTTGGCCGACACTGATGTCGACACTGGACAGTGTTCCTCGCGGCCATGTACGTCCTCGCCGAAAGATGAGGGAAATCAGAATGATTTCTTGGCCATTCCTTCCAGGGAGTGCAGATTGAAGCTGGCAATGCTTGGGTTCTCCTCGTGTTGACCGGAGTAAACCGGTTTTCCATTATTGCTGCCAGTCGTCGAGATGCAAATCCAGGAGAGCAAACGCGCCGAATGCATTTAGAGATTTGAATGAGGATCGAAGCCGCGGGCCGATGGGCTGTCCTGTCTTTTCCGAACGGGGTTGCGCTTCAAGAAGGCATACTGGTTTGCCGTTCACTTTCCCGGCATCTCAGCCCGATCAGACCAAGCGACGCCTTTCAAGCAGCTCGATGCTAATATGTAACATATTCGGTCCTCCCCGATGTCTGTTTAAGAATTGCGTTTGCGAGACCGATGTTGGGCGCAAGCATATGAACCCCGTCATCCACGTGCGCCAAGATGACAATGATGTTGGTTCAGGGTAGCCCTGCATCGTCTCGGCGAGGCGAAACAAGGGACCAACCTTATGACAAAAAGTAATCATAGGCAGTGGCTTTCAAGAATCCTTACCGTGTTGACACGAGATGCCAAAGTTTGACTGTGTTGGTACTTCGCACTGATTTGGTGAATTCACATCGATGGCTTGCGTATTGAACCAAACAGCTAGGTGCAAGAGCGTACAAGCGGACCGGGAAGTGTCACTTGTCGTCTCCTTGATCTGGATGATGCCAGCTCGCAGGCACCGGTAAATGTAGCTCATCGATAACGGTCAAATTGTGCTGCACTGTTCTCGTTCAAGGCCAAGAGAAATTGATGTGCGGTCGTCTGATGTGAATCAAGCTTCAGATTTCACTCATCATGGCACGCCTCGCCTACAAACGAGCGTTTCGATGAATATGCTTATATCCTGAGCCAGGAGGGCTCACCATGAAGAAACAATAGGCATTCAAAAGACCCTGAGCCGCAAGACCTGTTTCAGTACTCTGTGAAAGCGGGCCGCATAAGAAACCAGGCGCAATAGGCAACGGTTCGCCAACTGACAGCAAAAGCTGGACTGTCAGGCCTGTTCACGTCACGAGCTTGGAGCACGCGAGCGGTGAAATGACGCGTATCTGTTCACGGAGCAACTGGCCAGACGCTGCCAGCTGCCAAGCTGCAAACGCGTCCTGTTCAGCGTGCACTTGCACCGCCTCCATCGCCACTCAACTCCTTTCATCGCTCGGCGCCCTTCTGCCATCACCCCGGATAGCATCCAAGCCTCAGCAACCGCATCATCATGGCATCGCCGGATTCAGTGACTTCCCTCGCGAAAGCTGTCACGGCCAAGATGGCATTCACCGACGAGCCAGACAAGCACCAGCCAGGCGACGAGAGCGCAAAAGATTCTCCGCAGGTTCTGTACTCGGTCATTGGAAAGCTCTTGCTCAACGACAAGTACTCCGATTTGACGCTTCATTGCGGTGGCCAAGACTTCAAGGTTCACCGTGCCATTGTCTGCATGCAGTCGACATTTTTCGCCAAAGCCTGCGATTCTGGCTTCTTGGTACGTGACGCAATCACCTTGCCCTTCTCGAGCCTCCCCAGTGTTGCTAATAATATGACAATAAAGTAGTATACTGCAGTATATACCATACAATATGTGATTTCCCATATTGTACCAATACAATATGCTCGACGTCATATTGTGACCATACAATATGAGGCCATCCATACTGGCAATATATTACTTGTATTGTTTGTATTGCTTGGTGGTCAATCGCCTTTCCGTTTCCCAATTTACGCCAAATGTGATGACGCGTGAAAGAAAACGCGTAAATACAAGCATGTTTGATGTATTGTTTTTCCTTTGGCCGACCTCCAGGCTGCAAAAGTTTCCTATTGGCACACGGGAACGCGTAAATGTAGGTATAAATCCAGAGGTACAGGGTAGCGGCTCGACGTCCATACTGTTTCACTCCTCACCCCGCTTCTCCCACCCTTCAGAGGACTTACAAGCAATCTCGATGCCTCAACAACGCCTGCCTTTTGTTCAAACATCGCCGCGACGAGATTCGTCAATATCAGACGAGTACTCGGAGATTTCCAGCCGGCAGTTGCATGATCCAGATGAGACCCAAACCACTCAATGCCCATCGTCGCGACCTCGCACAGCCTCCACAACCCCTTCGGCCAAGCCAAGAACATCATGGGTCTTTTCTCATATGCCAGACGAGGATATAGAGACGAAATACTACAATCAGCGGACCGGAAAAGAAGAATGGCGCTGCAAACACTGTGACAAATCGTATTGCTGTTCCGGTGGAACTGCGGCCCCAGCCAAGCACCTTACAGATCCTCCTCCTGACGGTCACGGTCTCCCAAAAGGCGCGCCACGAACAGCCAAGGTCACGAATATACGAACTATTCTCGAGCTAGCTTGTGTTACGGCCAAAGAGCATCCCCGAAAACGCCGTCGGCTCAACGATCAATCTGGAGACTCGATCGACCCAGACCAGCTCGAAGCTTTATACGTAAGGTTTATTACTTCTTGTTCTCTCCCATTTAGGCTTGTGGAGTGCCCGGAATTCCGAGCATTTCTAGCCTACCTTAACACCGATATCGATACTTGGCTTCCAGATACACACGAGACCATCAAGAAATGGATTATGCGGCAGTATGAAGATCAGAAGGAGAAGGTCAAGCAGCGCATCCAGTCAGCAAAGTCAAAAATTCATATCAGCTGCGACCTTTGGACTTCCCCCAACTCTTTGGCCATCTTAGGGGTAGTTGCTCATTATGTTGCAGAAGACAGTCAGTTGGAACACCATGTCTTGGCTTTGAAAGACATCGACAGTGAGCACGATGGATATCATCTTGCAACGGCAATTTTGGAAGTGGTTGATGACTGGGGGTTTGCTTCCAACCTTGGATATTTCGTGATGGACAATGCAGGCAATAACGATACAATGATGAGATCTCTTTCCCTTGGTAAGTACGGCGCACTATTTCTTTTGACTGGCCCTAACATTTACAGGCCTTTTACGTCGATATGACATTCGGTACGATCCCAAATCTCACCGACTCCGCTGCCAAGGTCACATTATCAACCTTGCCGCCAAAGCTTTCCTCTTCGTTACCGATAATGAGAAGCTCAAAGACGATGA
Organism: Hirsutella minnesotensis 3608; assembly: GCA_000956045.1. Taxonomy (NCBI): domain Eukaryota; kingdom Fungi; phylum Ascomycota; class Sordariomycetes; order Hypocreales; family Ophiocordycipitaceae; genus Hirsutella; species Hirsutella minnesotensis. The sequence goes on from KQ030552.1 coordinate 159,865, forward strand.
ACGTGATGGGCATAATGTGACACTAAAGGAGATTGAGGCGTGGCGGAAAAGGGGTCCCCTTGGCAAGCTCCACAACTTCGTGGTTTTCGTTCAAGGAAGTGTTCAGCGACGCCAAAAGTTTTTGGCCATCAGCCATAATCGCAAGCTTGCGCGAGATAACGACACGAGGTGGAGTTCGTGGTACACCATGCTACGAATGGCCTTGCATCTTAGAGGGGCAGTCGAGGGATATTTCAACAAATGGGTGGAAGCAGATTGTGCCGGAGACGAGCTTTCTCCAGAGGACTGGATCATCCTCGAGAAGATCAAGTCTTTCTTGGAGAAGCTCAAAATGACGACAAAGGCTCTTGAGTCATCGTTTGCAACTCTTGACAATGTCCTCTTGGCTATGGACTTCGTATTGGCGCAATTCGAAGCAGGAAAGGAGGCACATATCGACGATCCAATTATGGCACCAATGTATAACTCGGGCTGGGCGAAGATGGATAAATACTATTGTCTTACTGACGAATCGCCTGCCTACGTCGCTGCGATTGTGCTTCACCCTTCGCATAAATGGCACTACATACACGAAAACTGGAAGAAGGAGTGGGTTGACTCGTCAAAGAAGCTGATGGAGACACTGTGGGATGATTATAAGCCTGTGGAGCCGCCTTCCTCTCTATCTGTGGTTCCGTCGACGACCACGAACGAGTTCTTGAACTGGAGAAACAAGCAGCTACAACCAGCACTTATCACAGACGAGTACGAGCGATATTGTAATTCTGAACGGGTTTATGGGTTCACAAGCGCCCTCGCATGGTGGCTGGAGGAGACACAGCAAAAGAACTACCCCTGCCTGAGCAAAATGGCCGTGGATATATTGTCAATTCCCGCAATGTCTGCTGAGCCCGAAAGACTCTTCTCTGGGGCAAAAATAACCATCACAGATCGTCGAAATCGACTTGGGAGTGATGTAATTGAAGCATTGGAGTGCTTGAAGTCATGGTTTGGGATACAGGATTTTCAAGGTGACGATATTTCAGCAACGACAGTCGAATGATGAGGGTCACGTGGGATATACGGGATATATTGTTTTACTGGCAATATATCGGGTTACTGGCAATACAATACAATATGGACCAATGCCATATTGCGCAATACAATATGCACCGCTTGACAATACAATAATATTGCGAGTGGTCCATATTGCCAATATACGTATTGTTTATATTATTAGCAACACTGAGCCTCCCACAAATCCGCTCCAGTGCAGTCTGCTGACCCGCGTGCTAGGAGTCGACCACTCAGATCGTCAATCTTCCCGAAGACCGCCCCGAAATCTTGACGCTCTTCCTGCAATTCCTCTACACGGGCAACTATCCCGATGCAGAGCACCCAGACCCCAAGACGCCGGCTCCAGAGGCGCTCATGCGTCAGGAAGAGGTCGCGGCGGAGCTTTGTCAAGCGTCTGGCGTAGACATGGGCTCCTTATCGGATTTGGGTAAGTCTGCCAGTCAAGTTGGCACGCCTTGTGCAACGACGCTGACCATAAAGCTTTAGGAGATGAGAATGCCTCGGCGCGTGACGACGAGTATCACCCCGAAGAGGCAGAAGCTGACGTTGACGGAGAAGATGAAGAAGGAGATTACGAAGAGGACGAAACTGAAGAGGAAGAAGATGAGGAAGACGAAGATGAAGGGAGCCAAGACTATGACGAAGAAGAAGATCAAGACACGGAGATTGAAGAGGGAGAGACCGAAGAGTACGGCGAATATGAATCCTACGAAGACGACGATGAGGTGCAGTACGACGACGATGAAGAACACGAGGAACAAGAGCCCGCAGAGGAGGAAGAGGAAAACATAGAGGAAACCGAAGCAGATGACGGACAAGGTGAGATTAATGCGTCTCAGAACCACGGGGACGTCGACAACGAAGACTCGAGCGAAAACAACTCCTCTGGATCTGCCAGTGCTAACCAACCGGCAAAAGGAAACGGGGAAGAGGCCAAAGGCCCTCACTCCACCGACGCAGAAGACGCCGTCGACAGCCTCCTCACCTCTCTCCGCGTCTACGTCATGGCCGACAAGTACGACGTGCCGTCTCTGAAACTCCTCGCTCGAGAGCGTTTCTTCACTCGGGCCCCCCTCGCTTTTGCAGCCTCTGCCGGCTTCTCCGCCGTCGTCGACGAGCTTTACCAGACGACTGCACCGACTGACCACGCCATGCGCATGATCCCCTGCCGCCTCGTCGCGGCTCGGTGCGTCCGCGACAGCCAAGCGATCGAGGCAATGGAGCCCGTCATCTGCAAGCACGGCGACTTTGCCCTCGGCGTGCTCAAGTACGCCAACTGGTACTGGTCACTTTCCAAGTGTTTCCGCTGCCGCAAAGGTTACATGGACAATGCTTTGAAATCCAGTTGAGGGGGAAAGGCAGGCCCAGTCTCATATTGAACGGTCCTTGGAAGTTGAAGCCTGTGGATAAGCCTGCAGTAGCGGCAGTAACTCTGATCGTCATGGCATGATCGAGTGCGGAAACTTGATGCAGGAAGTCGGCCTCGTCTCACCCTTTCCCCTGCCTTGAGCAAATTCAGGGATCTCGGCCGCGGGAATTGGGTTAGATAGTTGCTCACACGGAAATGATGACGCGTCGTCGCAAGTCTCTATCGATCTATGTAGTTGGACCCGAGCGTCGGGATGAATGAATCGTCGATCCGTGACTGGAGGTTGACGTCCAGGAATACGAGATATGTCAGGCACCATGTCCGGTGACCCTCAAAGTGAGAACGCTCAGGGGATTGCGTATGAAACGGTGTCAACGGTGTCAAGAAGCATTGCCCCTGTGGTACGGCCGCATGTCGTGAACCTCGAATCTCCCGCGCGGTCTGTTCCGCTTGCCAATAATTCGAGTCCTCTTTAGGTGACATAATTCTCAATGGCTAACAGCCTCGAGCTGATCAAGGCGGTTGCCTTGAAAGCGCTCCCTTGGCCAGGTCATCGACAAAACTAGGCAACTATATCAGCAATGCAGGCGTAACACGTCAAGACAAGGATGCTGTCACGAACCAAAGTCATCAAATGCTCAGCAGAACGCTCCCGCAGAGTCTGGGCCAGCGGTGCCGTCATCGGTGACGCCCAGTCTGGAATCAGGCTATGGAGCGTAAGAGTTCATCGTCACACTGGCTCGGCCCGTCGCAACAAGTGATTGGTCCTGCGTCGTATGCTCGCAAGGCCCCCTACCACGATTGCGCATCAAGAACTTGGTAGGTTGCCTGGCTTCAGGCCGAGGTCAGGGACGGCGAAAATATACTTCAGAACGCTCAGAGATCATCCTGCGAAGCCTTTGGTGGCGGCGACACTCATGGGATACGCGGCAAAATCATGCTCGGTGTAGCGAGCCGCATGAGGGGAGACCATGAATGTTAGAGGCAGAGACATGGGCGCAGACATTGAGAGGTACGGCAGAAAAGTGTTTTGCGGCATTCCCATGCTTCATGATCAAACTTCCTGAGTTGATGCCATTCTGGGTGACAGCTTCTGGCGCTTCGGCTTGTCGACCGAACACACCAAAAGACTAGTTGCACGTACAAGGTTCATATACCTGTAGGTAACGCCAAGCTGTTGGTTTGACAACGTCCCGATACTGCGTAAAGACGGGACGACATAGCTGTCATCTCTGTTTCCGCTTGGACTTACAGGGAATCCCGGGTGGTACTGTATAGCCCTGGCTGCTATACTTGCACTCTTCCCTTGGCAATGAGCGAACGGAGTCTCACGGATGTCCTCGATGCTTGGGTCCAAGGCAGTCTTGTCAGTTTTAGGACAGCGGATGAAAGGACGAGCTGACAGCGCGACACCGGCGTAGTGATGGAAGACAGGCCCCTTTGATGTAGTACGGCGATGCGACCTCGGGCTTTCTGATAGCTATCAGCAGTCCCACCAGCGGCGATCAACCAACTTGATTCGTGAGTGCAGCTGGGAAGATTGTGCCGCGGCGACTCAAGAGTCGTGACATAGTCGTTCGGAACGGGTCTGACAAGAATGCCCTCCCTGATGCAGCACGTTCTTTGGGCTCCTGAAGCTATTCGTTGTTTCAAGCGACTGCCATCGGAGCAAAGGGCGAAAGACAGCGAAGACATTCGTGACCGGCTGCGAACGAGGATCCAATGCAGATGACCTGACATGTCGGGTGAATCCATGTGCCCCTGTATGCAGGAAACCGATGGCGGCCGCGTTTTCTTTTGTTAGGTGGTTGAAGACGCCCACAGACTAAAGTTAAGTGAGTCGAAGTGGTCGCTGCCTCAAGACCTGGGTGCCACCAACCGTTTTCTAGAGACAAGACAATGCATAATTCAAGCCTGCCGACTGGCTCTTTGTCGAATGCTTTGTCCGTTGCCGGATATGGAATGAAAACCATTCGAAACGTCGTGGTGCGCCTTGATGAAGTAGAAACTTGGGTCATCTCTTGGAAGCCGTGCTCCTGGACAGAGTGCAGAAAAGACCATATTGGTTGAGCCCCAAGGCAAATCCTGCTGCCGAGACGAAGAGACCCCAATCGTGTACAGGCGCCTGGGCAATCCTTTGGGCAAAAAAACCAAGAGCTTCGAAAACCCAACCAGGGGCCTGATAATTGCCAGGCCTTTGCATAAACATAGCAGCACCGGTGGCAGAATCAATCATGTCTCACCGGAAACACCGGAAGACGCAAAGCCAAGGTTATGACCATTAGCAGATGAGGCTCGATCCTGGCAACGGTGCAGCTGCGCACAGCAGCCATGCAGGATTCCGAAGCTAGACACAAAGTGTGCCGCCAGAAGACATTTTCGTGAAGGCAAATACAGATGTGGTGGTTGTCGTTGCAAAATGATCAGGAGAAGGCCGGCCTTATAAGTTGAGGCCCTTCTCAGCACGAAATGGCTCGTGGAGGTCGAAATAAGAACAGCCAGCGCTTGAAACGAAACAAACTTCTCTTTAATCCCCTTTCCCGTTCAAAATGTCCAAAGAGGCCTCCGGAGAAGCAGTGAATAGGGAGAATAAGGCTGCGAGTAAGACTGACGTTCCCGTGGTTGATAGACTCACGATTTCGATCAGTCAAGCTAACTTGTCAAGGCGTCCCAACCGCCTGCAATGGAAGTGTTCCATATTGCCTGGCGCAGTTTTGCACCTCGGGGTTTTCGGCTCCTTGGAATCCTCTCCGGTGCAACACGCAGGACGAAGCGTTTTCGAAATCGGAGGCCAGAACAGTGATACATGACCCAACCGACAACATGTCGGTGGCGGCAACACAAGGGTCAGCTAGAGAGTAACGGCAGTTCAACTGGAGAGCAAGTTCAAGACGTTGTCTGGAGAGGATTTCTCATCGTTGCACGCAAGAGAGTCGACGTTTGTACTTCGTATGCGGTTGGAGTTGGCTAATGAGGACATGCGGGGCAGACAGGGACAATTACTGTATGGGAGCGCGGAAATACTGCCCGGGCGAGAGAACAGCGATCAATAATGTCAATCTGATAATTGTCCGGAAAAGCATGGCATTAATGCCTCTTTGTTAACGAGTGGCATTTTGCGATGCCACTCTCGAGCGCCAACGTGGCCCTGCGGCCCCGCAAGCATCCCGCGTTTGTCTCTCGGATAGGGCCGGCTAGTGCAACTCTAGGCCGCCAGATTTCTGTGCCAGAAGGCCAGAAGAAGCAGGCCGGGGTCCTGGTCGGTCGCGATGAGACGCAGAAAGTGTTCGACCCTAGTCCGGGCCATCGAACGTCTCTCTTTGATATTCCGCTTCAGCGAAGGAATGGCTTCGAGAACGAAGTCGGAGGCCCAAGAGAGTAGGATAACGTTTCGGGTCGTGAGCAGGCTTGATTTGGCGAGCTCCGTGATTAGCAGACACACGTTTTCACCCTTCAGCTGCGCACCCCTGCATCTGAGCCGTCCCCTGGCGGCACGGACGGGCGTGATGGGACGTCAGCGTAGGCCATGGCGCAGCATGAATTGGTGTTGGTAGATGTGATGTGCAGAGAGAGGAGGTTCGAAGATTGTGGTCTTGCGAGTTGTTGATGAGTCGATGTCCTGCCGAGGTTTGCTGAGGTTAGGTATCTGCCTGAGGATGCTTGAGAGAGTAGCCGCTTCTAAGAATGGAGGCTGAATGCCTGAGGATCCGAGGTCATGATCGGCGAGTAGAAAGTAAAAGCCGCGTGTACTTGTGATTACACGGGAACTTCTGCATCAAGGAAGTGATGGAAACTTGTCATCGGGTGGACGGCACTCGGAAATTGCTCTCCGCAGCTCGGATAAACATTTGGCGGGACCCGCCGCCCACCTTTCGTCCCTTGGCATCAATGGGGATGGGCTTTAAGTTACGAGGATCCATCAGAAGACTCCGCCTTGGCAGCGGATACGGCAAGCAACACGACTGACAATCCCCGGACACGTCTGGTCATCCATCGACTTTTGAGGGCTGCCGTTAATCTTTGAAGGCTGCCCGGCGGTCAATGATGCGACACGCCCATGAAGCAAAGCAGTCTTCTCTATCTGGAAAACCCAAAAACGGGGCATCATGTGGCCACCAGACCAAAGCCAAATGACCTGCATCCATCTCGCAGATGGGCCAAGTCACGGACAGCAGAGCACCGGCACCAGCTCCATCTAAGTCGAGGGTGCAAAGTATCGGACCAAGAGCTCGCGACGGATGCTCCGCCACCTCCCCGACCTGCGGCGTGCCCTGCGTCCTCCCTCATTTCCCTCGATCGTTTTTCTTTTCTTTGGGAAGCTGACTGCTGGGCCGTTGTAGGCAGAGTTCCAGACAGCTGCGCTGCCCGTCACCTTGTTTTGGGGCTAGTCGGTGCTATTGTGCTCATAGTTCCAGCACCCGAGTCGCCAGCCAGCCGGACCGAGCGCTCGGGTACACTGGTGCCCACGGACGGGCGGCGGTGTACTGTACATGCACAATGCAGTGAGGACGTGGGTGACTGGCATCTTGTCTGCGCCCGTCATTCCTCGGCCGGGGGGGGGGGGGTCAGCCTTGAATGGCATCCATCTTTGGCTCGACACGTCGCCTTTGCGTTCCTCGTGCCCTTCAAGAAACATGTCGAGAAGCCGACCAAGAACAAGGAGAGGTTGAGCTGACCGTGGCGGTTGGTCAGGAACGGCCAGATGACGGCAGAACCCGGTCGACTGCGGACGGCAAAATGACTGGGCGTCTAGCCAAGCCAATTGGTGCCAAGCCCGTCAGCCAGCAAGTACACACAGCACGTTACTGGCAAGCGGCCTGCAAACGGAGTGCGATTTGGGCTCTGCCATCTTTTAAGTTCGACCTCTGCATTTGTACAAAGCTGTCGCCCAATAACAAAATGGCAAGCGACCTGCTCTCGGTGTATCTTGCGCTAGGCCATCGAAGTAACAGCCGAGTATCAAGGATGCGCTGTCCCCAATGCCTAGGGCTGCGGCTGGAGCCTGGCTGTGGCCCCGCTACTCCAGCAGAACCCGATTCTCCGCATGGCGGTACCTGTCTTGGCATGTACCCATTTCTAGGTCCAGAAGCTGCACACACACGCCCGCTTTGATCCGGCTCGCTTCTATTTCCATTGCGTGTTACTAAACCCATTCATCTCGCCTTTTCCCATTCCTTGCCTCCTCTCCCGCTGCTCTGCATTTCCATCAATCATCATCATCCACCTTCGTTTTGTCCAACTGCATCGCGACGCGTCGCCCTCTTCCACGCCGTGCCTTGTCGACTAACTCCCACCTCTCCCAGCTCCCTCCTCCGTTTCCTCCTCCGTCTCCTCCTCCATCTCCTCCTCACGCTCGTTATTCGACCATCGACGACGCTGTACATACCGCTCGGCCTCTGCCACACGCTCGACATCCGCCTTGCGTCCCGCCTCTGCATCATTGCTCCTTTCGTCCCATCTTGTGCTGCAACTACCCCCACGAATACTCATCGCATCCGTGACCACTCCGTCTTGGCCTCGCCGGGCAGGAAATCTCTCAATCGGATACCCAGCTGTCATTGGACCTGTCCAAGAGTCGGCCTCCAACAGGCCACCATCGCGGCAGCTGACCTCTACCACTGGCTTTCCTAATCGCGCTAGGCAGCATCGGCTAATTGCCTCAAGCAGTCACAATGGGTATGTCATTCACTCGTGTCCCCTAAACTGCTTATCCGTCTAACACCTGCCCCTCAACAGCCCAGGCACCCATCACCACGATCCCTCCCTTCAATGACGTCGGCAAGCTTCCCGACTGCGCAAAGCAGTGCGGCCCTCTATACGATGCAAACGGCGCCTGTGTCCCCCCGGCAGCTCCTCAAGCCGAGCCCAGCGCTTGGATAGGTTGCTTTTGCGCCGATGCTCGCGTCGCCGCCTTCTCCAAAGGACCCGCGGGAGTTTGCGACACTGCCTGCCAGGGGAATCAAGCTGGCCTTCAGTCCATCGCAAAGTGGTTCCAGGGAGTCTGTAGCGCTACCCCGAACAAAGCTGGAGGCAACAATCAGAATGGAGCAAAGGGTGGCGGCAACAATAATGACGGCGGCCAAGATGACACTTCAATAACGCCCAGCCCAGCTAGCAACGGAGGAGGCGGCGACTGGTGAGCTACTCTTATTGTTCATGGTTGCGCAAGGATCCAACACTAACGTCACCCCCTCCAGGCTATCAACTCACTGGCAGTGGGTGATTATGCTCGTAATCTTGGTCGTCGGCATCGCAGCCATCTGGATCGGCGCCTGTGTGTGGAGACGTCGCTATCTCAGGAAAAAAGACAGTCAGACCATGCTCAGCCAAAAGACGCCCGTCACGGCGGCCGGTGTGCCTGGATCCGACTCGACGACGCCCATGACCTTTTCTCGCGATCCCGAGCAGCATGCCGAGAAGCGAGACAAGGAAAAGAAGAAGTGGAACGTTGACCAGCGCACGTAACCTGCTCTTTTCCCCCCTTCTTCTCAAGCCTCTGTCCATTTATTGAACTGAGATATGATGCCCCGAATCATGTGATATCCTTTATCGTCTGGTCATTTCTTTCCATGACTTACATCTTGGGCGTTCATCACCGCCAAGGAATCACGAATCTCGCGCGTTTCAACCGCCGACATCAAGAATCACATTTATCAACACGTGCAGGGGGTATGTGTGCCTGTGCACCCAGCACCTTTTCGAAATCCTGGACGTCGCCGAGGCACGACTCCGCACATCTGCCCGAACTACGCGACTTACTCCGAACGCGGATTGCAAGAAACGAAAAGGACCGAGCATGTAAATCAGTTGCCATGGTATAGCATTTGTATGCTACTTTCCTTGATTGCGGCATCGGCATTGTGGCGTTTCACTGAGCTTCGTTCACTTTCGGCCCTCGTCGACATGACTCACATGGCAGTGATTCGAGGCTGGTCGCCGGCATCCAAGATTCAACCTATGACGGACGCGCTTATTACCGATGCCTGGCATCTTAGTCTAGGGAGACTGCGCTCAAGGGCACTTGCGAGAGAGGATTCTCTCGCGGATCTCGGCCCGCGCAAGCAATGCAAACTAGCAACTACGAGGGAGGACGTGCCGGTTATCTTTTGGGGCGCAACAGTGCAAGAAATGAAGCATGAAATTTTGGTCGTGGTCCAGTCCCATATATATCCATAAGCGTTTCAATGTCATATATTCCCTGTTCTTGCCGCCGAAACCCCGCCTCGACTGTACTTTCTAATTGTGAAAGTTGTGATGCAAAACATGTCATTTCACGAATACGCGATTCAAACATTGAATTCTTGCATGGACGGATGGGCCCTCGGTGCATTCCTCAAGCATCACTCAGACAAGTCTCAGTTAACGGGGGCGGGAGGACCATCATCTCACCCGCCAACATACCGTCGTCACGAAAGGAGGGGGGCCCTTACTTGTAGGCGCGGCTTGTTTGGGGGGGAGAAAGAGAGAGAGAGAGAGAGTAGGTCTGCTTGAACGTGTTTCATAATCTATTCCAAGACCTGTCGTTCCGAGCCTCGGGGTTCAATCCCCTCGGGTCCGCCGCCCCTCGGCCTCTCCATCTACGTCCGTCTGCCCGCCCGCCCTGGTTTCCCCTTTGAACCCCTTTTTTTTGGTTGCCTCGTCCCGAGCCCATTTCTGCCTTGACGTCATGAATCTTTCACGGCAGCGTTCATTGCCGCTGCTCCGTTGACTGCCGCTGCGCTTCCATGCCGTCCATGTAGAGGTCAATCAAGCATCCCGCTGACCACGCCTGCGTCGGGCTCTGCCATGATCTGGTTAGCGACATTGTATCCACGACAAAACTTGTCTGGGCATTGGCTTGGAACTCACCGAGTCCGGGCAGTGCTCTCCGTTCTTCTGCGTCAGCTCCGTCAGGCCCGCCCATGGGCTCTCGCGTATCATCTTCTTGCACCCGCTCAGCCTGCGCGTGACTTGTTGAAAGGCCTCAACCCGGCCCTCGTTGGTCGTGCGCCTGGCCAGGTCGAACTTGAGCAGCGCTCGCAGGAAGAAGCCCGTCGGCCACAGCCATTCGGGCCCTTGATGGTAGTTGCGGCCCTTGCTCGTCGCAAAGTCGTCGCTATCTTCGCTGTTGCGATAGTATGGCCGGTAGTTGAGGTCTGCCGGATCCAGCGTCGCCATTCCGGTTGGGCCTCGAAGGACCGAGTCGGCCAGGCACAGAGCTTGCATGGCGTGCCCGGGGTCAAACAGGGCTGGCGCGACGGTCATGGCAATGGCAAAGTTGGGCCGCAGCTGGTAGTCTTCATACTCCTTACCAGACTTGTACAGATCCTTGTAGATGCCACGGCGGTTGACGACGCCAGGGTTGACGTCGTGCTTGGAATCCTCATCGGCCGACAAGGGCACGTAGTAGCATCGCTCAAAGTTGTCCTTGAGGCGCGCTGCCCAGTCCGCAAACGAGATTGAGCCGCCATCGGCCTTGTCAACCCCCGAATGCGTGTACTTGCCCTCTTTGTTAAGCAGTGCAAGCCACGAGAGCGTGCTGTAAAGGAGACCCGTGATTTCAATGGCGGCTCCGTCTCGAGGGGTGCCTGGAATGCCCTTGGAGTCAGCTCGCTCGCTCTCGCCCATCTTGTCCATCCAAGTGCCGCAATTGTATTGGTTGCCGCCAAAGACGATGCCCGTGTTCCAGTCCACCTTGATTTCCTGGTTGAAGCCCTCATCCTTCATTTGTGAATCGATTTGGAGCCCAGCGTTTGCTTCCCGGTACTTCATCCCAGATGCATGCCTCTGCAAAGCTTCCTGGATAATCTCCTCAATTGAGCTCTCCATTGAGTATGCTCGTGGATCGTCCGTGGGAAACCAAGTGTCATCGTACGGCAAAAACCTCCGCTTGACTTTCTCCTTGAGTAGGGCGCTTCCATTGGGGGCAAAATGCACGTAATCCTGAATTGTCTGCAAGAAGAACCAGACAGAGTCTCGTGAGTTATATCTTGGGGCATCTCCGCTGCTCAAGAGGTTGGGTATCATGCCGTGCTTCAAAACGCTGGCAAACGCCAAAATGTGTTCTCTGCACTCCTCGAACCGACCTGTGCCCAGAAAGAGACCCCGAATAGAGATGAAGACATCACGTCCCCAGCAGCGCGCCCACTCGACGGCAAAGTGCGGCAGGCCTGCAGCCACGCAAGGAACAGACTTGTTTGGCCACAGGGAAGCCGATTTGACGAGGCCCGTTTGCTGCACGCTGACCATAGCCAGACTTTGCAGGAACCACTGGCCCTTTGCAATGTTGGTGTCCATCAATTCCATGGCTCTCTGCCAGCTCGCATGGTGGGCGGTACGCATTACGAGTCCAAAGTACCGAGGAAGAAGGAAGCTGGGGATTGTGCGAATGGCGTCGAACCGCTCCCGAAGCCACTTGGCCGGTTGGGCGAGCACGTCGTTGCCAGGCTTCTTGCTCATGCGCTCCACTCGTCCAAGGACATAATCAAGAGCCCACTGACCGTCTCGTAGGTTTTGACACAGGGGATGCGCAAGGTTGTTTTCGCGAATGATGCCCTCGAGGAGGCTCCACCAGCCCTGCAGGCCAGCGTACACTAGCTTGCCATGGCCGGGAATATCATACGCGCCGTCCTTGCCTCCGCTGGCATCGAGCTCCTCGGCCTCGCAGCGGTACATGAGAAAGTTGAGGTCGATCAGGTTGAGCTCAGCCCAGGCAGACTTGGCACCCGAGGTGACGTATGTATCCAAACCGGTCGAGTGCTCTGCTGCGGGGATCCACGTTTCAAAGAGAGCGATACTGCCCGGCGGGAACTTGTCGCGCACGCTGATGATGGTATCCTCGCCCTGAGTGTCCATCCTAATGCCGGCTACGTCGATTACACGGCTTGGTAGACCTCGAAGTGACCTCGAATCGCTCAGCGTCTGTTCGACCGTCTCGGTACTAGCATCTACCTCGAGCATCCAGCTGCCCAGATGCCTGGCACGCGTGCCCGTCAAGTGAACGGGTTTCAGGGCTCCGTTTCCGTTGCCGTAGCCGGGAAATGCAGTGTGGGCAATAAGAAAGTAGCCTTTGCGAGACTCGGGATGCACCCTGTGGATAGTGATGTATTCCTCTTCGTGGTGGATATGAGTCTCGTCGTAGCCGTCTTTGCCCATCAGGGTGTGGATTTGATTGAGCAGCTTCTTGACTTCACCGATGCCATCCTTCTCGCGGCCGGATTTGCCAAAGTCGGGCTTCGAAGAGTCGGATGAGTAGAGCCTCGTCTCGTTGACTAGGTCAACCAGCTTCGGGTATATCTCGTCGTAGCCCATGACGCTGCCTGTAGCACTTGAGCACATGCTGACAAGAGCAGCATTGGGCAGAGTGTCTCTGGCATCACGTTTCTGTGCCGGCGTCTCATTATCATGGGTGCAGTCCATGAACAAGGCGTGGACTGGTGTCGGCCTGACTCTTCTGACAATCTCGCGACTGCGGTGGCCGTTTGTCCCCTCGGCCATGGGGCTTGTCGGCGGTGATCCCGAGCCTGGGCTTGAGCGAGTCACCTCGTCAACTTCGAAACTGCCGATAGGTCGGCCGCCGTGTCTGTGTACAAGCCTGCTGAGCTCGGCGGTGCTCCACGCTTGCATGGCCTCGCGCACGAGGGAACTCAGTCCTAGGCGCTTGACAAAGACATAATCGGTCTCTTCTGAGCCCGTAAATAGCTCAGCCACCACGTAAAGGTCAGGTCGCACGCGGCGTGCTTCGTCCAGTATGTGCTCCGCGACGTGAATCGGGGTCGAGTGACAGTTGTCAATGCGAAACCCGGCAAAGTATTTAGCCAACATTCTCGCGTAGGCAGTCATGTGCTTCCAGAGCCAAGGACTGTCCTCTGGGCCTTGGCCGTATCGCAGCTTGACGCAGTCACCCCATACAATCACCTCTCGCCGCAGGTACATGCGGGACTTGGGCCCGGCATTGTCGACAAGCGCATTGCCGCCCCAGACCCAGCCGTTGTTGACCAAGGCCATGTCTCGTGGGTTCAACTTGGCAGTGGTATCATTTTGGGGTAAACGAGTAAAGTAAGACTCTATGAGGGGATTCGCGTCGTTGATGGGACCAAGCTTGGGGCCGTGGTCGTCGAGGCGCACATATTTGATGCGATTGTACAGCTGGTCTAGGATTTCGTCGACATCGGAGTCATACTCTTTGTAGAAGTTGACATTGAGCGCATCGAGAATATCCAACATTTTGGCTCTTGCGGCGGCCTTGTCTGGCGAACTAGAAGAATTGGGTTCATGGCGGCCAAGCGCAAAGGAGAGCAGACTGGCCGCTGCGGCAGGGTTGACCTTGCGCCTGTATCGCTCGCCAAGGCAGTCCATGCCGAGCATGCCAAACTGTTGAAGAAAGGACACTTGATCGGCGAGAGTACCATTTCTCAGGCCCTGCACCATTTCCTGGTAGCCGGCGGCATTTGGGGCATTGAGTGACTCGCCCTTGGACCAGGCTTCGGCGGCGGCGTCTGCGTCGCGATCTACATCGAGCGCATAGTACTCCCAGAGCTTAATCTTTGCAATCACTTCCTTTTTGATGGCGTCCATGATAAGCATCAAGTCATCGAGGGACTTTGGGTCTACGGGCAAGCCTAGAGACTCGAGCCGCTTGCTCAAGTCGAGCAGTTCAGTGTCAAGCAGGTAGGCAGACTCGAGCCAGGGGGCCGTGGAAAGCGTGTAGCCGGCCTCCGGATGCTCTTGGAGCCATTTGGTGTTGTTTGCGGTGTGGTTGAGGACAATGTCAGTAAGGCTCAGTAAGGAGTGGTTCCTTTCCATGCTCTCGACGAGCTGCTTCACGTCGCCCTCCCCTCCGGGAAAGCAAGCAGGGTCCCAGGCGAGCTGGTCGTAGAGGCTAAATGGTGAATTAGACTGGCCGCGGACCTGCAGCGGAGTGAAGTGAACCATGTTGTAACCGCGATTGCTGATGCCGCGCAAGTGACGCTCCCAGTCGGAAGGATACTTGCCCATGAGCTTGCCAATAACAGAGAACATGGACAGGGCAGGAAGCGGTAACGGGCGGCCGTCGAGACGCAGGCGAGGCGCGACGTCGACATAGTAGAGGGGCGTCTTTGCCAATGCTCGCGACGATGCTGGCGTTTCGGCGAGGCGGGGTTCTAGATCCGGTAGCTCGGCGTAGGTGATGTAGAAGGCAAAGGCGCCGGGCTGATGAATGGGTATGGAGATTTCGAGGGTGCGGTTGAAGTCGGGAGAGAGCCTGAGAGGACAAGCGTGTTAATCCAATGTCGACGCGGCGACGCCGGAGAGGCATACTTGAACTCCCTAAAGTGGTCGCGACGGAAGTCGGCGCCCTCTTGGGGAATATTGACCCAGAGGCTGCCATGGCGACATATCGACGAGGTGCCCTCAATGGCGAATCTGAGGACAATGGGATCGTGCGACTTTGGTGCCAAGTAAACATACTCGCCGGGCACCCGAGGCGAGCCGTCGTCGTTGAGGGGCAGCAGAAAGACCTCGGTGGACGTCATTATTCCCGGGCTCATGGTGGAAGAGAGAGAGGGCGGAGCAGGGGAGCCCCGCGCCCAGCTTTTTAAGTTATCAATTGGCTTTCGGCTGCGGGCAGCCACTCTGGTGCAGCTTTGCGGCAGGGATCAATTGGTTGGTCAATGGCAGGCCGGAGGCGATGATGCGTCGGTCCGCAGCGCTGGCGGTGGAGTCGCTCGAGCCGGCGACCGGGGTTCAGAGTCCAAGATGATGATGAATGTATGCCGGCGAGAAGCACGAGCTGCGAAGCTTGGATAGCTACGAAGCGGCTCTCTGCTTGTTTGGTCGGGACGCCTGCTGGACCAAGCTCGAGCTTTGGTCTTTGTCCTTTCGAGCGGCGGCGCTCGGGAGGGGCTGGCGGATGTCTCGGCGGCGACGGCGGGGTTCAGGACGGGAGACGAAGCATGCTCGAGCTACAGTACATTCAAGCTCGGCGACAGAGTAGGGTCGGGCGAGGGACGCGGAGGAGACTGGCGTGGGCAATGAATACTAGGAGCATACACTGGCACACTCCAATATTGGAGAATTTCGACTTGGAGGGCGGAGGAGGGGAAGAGGGGGGAAAGGCAGGAGCGACGCGTGGTCAGAGGAAGGTGCCGAGATTTTAGTTGGAAATCCTCGACTCTCGCTACATGCCAACGTCCCAGGTTGAATCGCGGGTCCCCAGACCAAGATTTCGAGATCGCGATGACAACGGTTCCCCGACTGACTGCCTTGTTTCCATAGAGTCACTTGCAGCCCACCGGCACAACCCATGTCTTAGGCCCACAACATGCATCGTGCATCATGCAGACCGACCTTTGACCTCTCCAACCTTGCACGACATTACACGCGAAATTCACGAGCACTCTGCATTCTGCATGGCAGCGGCACCGTCAACTTGGGAGAGAAGCTGAAGCCTCGGATTGGCAGAGCCGCTTTGCTATTAGAGCCGCCGGGGCGCCATATCCAACACGATTGACGATGGCCGGGTCATCATGGATGCACCCTGTCCAAGCACCGGCTCGCCTTGCCAAGTTGCGAGAGCGGCTTTAGCGGCCCGGTGCCTCGCAGTAGCCAAGCGTGCCAAGGACGGGAGATTCCAAGCTTCCGGTCCTGAATTGCGGTGACCAGCTGGTGCTCACGCCCATCTGACATGCTGCCAACATTCATCGACAGGGGCGCTTGAGATGGAAGCCGGACGATCTCCCGCGAGGCTCTTCTTGGGCACACCCAATATGCTTCACGGTTGAGCCACAAGCATGGTCCTTGTCTCTGCCTCCGACAACTCGATGGAATCTCTGCGAAGATGGCGCGGGGTTTGTTCCCGTTGGTGCAGAAATTAGTGCACTTCGTCGTCCAGAGTCAATTGCGTCATTGGTCATGCTCCCCTATTCTGCAACAATAGGCGGTCAGCATCGGCGTTTACGCCAAGCAGCATCCCATACGCCAGTTACACTTAGCATCTACAGCATGCAAATCTGGTTTTCGTTCTCCGGCAGTCGGCAGACTGACGCTCGGATTCCCAACGAACGAAAACGGGCATCTCTTTGGATGATGTTCAGGCCAAGGCGCAGCTATCCTAAAGCCAGAAGATCACAATGGTCAAGAAAGCGCCAAACACCACTTCATGACATGCCAAGCCGCTCGGCTCTCTCCAATTCAACGCTATCTCGGTGTATCTGAGCACGGAAAGAATTGCGTCTTCTCTTACACGACCATTGCTCGTCAATCGCACAGTCAGCCTTGCGACCTGCTCTGCACTATCGCAATTCCTCGCTTTGTTGCCTCGTCAAGGTCCTCCTCAATGGGCAAGCCCAAGACACTGTTCGCCAAGCCATACTTTGCCTCAAAGTTGCCATCGCCGTTGCGATGAAATGTGCGCGTATACAGGCAAGTGCCGAATCCTAGGTGCTGCCCCTGCTGAAGCAGGCCGAGACCGCGCTGATAGCGCGCGTCGTGCTCTTCGTGCTCAATGATCCAGTCGGCGTCGCTGGTGCCCATGACGCGGTTTACGCTGTCAAGCATGTCACGCTGCGAGACCAGAAAGCTCGAAATATAGAGAGGCTTGTTCCGCCATGTTGACAGGGTTAGCGCCTTGTCGCTCTCATCTTCCGGCAGTTCCTTGAGGCTCAGGAGGCTCTTTATGGCTCGACCGCACTGCTCCCACGTCGAACTGTTGATGCGCGTCATGCCGTCATCCACAAACGTCACCTTTTTCTGTTCAAAGTCGAAGCCGTACCAGCCTGGACCCATTGCAAGCGAGAACTCGTACCAAAAGGAGCAGCACATGGCGACCCAGGAAGAGACACCCGCCTGTTCGATCGCCTCAATGCCGGCCCACACGCCAGGGCCCGTCAGATTTTCTTGGCCCAGACTCTTGTTGGTGAGATCGGTGCCGTAGCAGTTGGGCATGACCCAAGGAACGCCCACCTTGGCCGCCGCATTGGCAATGGCAACTTGCGTCTCCTTGGGTGCCTGCACCGAGAGCGAGATGATGAGGAACTGCTGGCCCTGCAACGCCTCGACCAGCGTCTCTTGTTTTTCGTAGTCGACCTCTGCCATCTTGATGCCCTTGGGCATTTTGCTGCTGCTGCCGCTGCCGCTGCGGGTGATTGCCGTCACGACATGCTTGCCCGTCGAGAGCAGCGCCTCGGCCATGTGGCTACCGACTTGGCCAGTTGCCTAGATCGTCAGTCGATGGTTACGTGGAGTGGCAGCTGAGCTGACTTACACCAACAATGGCAACGCGCTCGATGCGGTTGGTAAAGCCCGCGGGCTGGTCCTTGGCGTACTTTTGCGTCGAGGCCGTCATGACGGAAGTCGATTTGGGGAAATACTTGAAGTTGAGTTGAGAGGGTAATAAGAGTGCCGATGAGAGCAGGAGAGTTAATCTGATGATGCTAATCTCGGCCAGGAGCTGCTGGACTGAACTCTGAGTCCTAGATCTTGTGTTGATGGCTGATTCTTCTTAACAAAGAATTGAGAGGCGACACGGAGACTCTTATATTTCAAAGTTTGACGGTCAAACCCACTCATGGTGCAGCTCTTGAACAGCTCAAGCACTCCATGGCGTCGAGATCAATAGCCTCGATTCGGACTTTGACATCACCTTTACTCTCGGTGGCCGCTAAGCCCGGACCCGGGGCCTCGCCCATCCCCACGCGGCGGCCCGGCGGGGACTGATTGCCTGATGCGGTAATCTTCTCGCCCGTCAACTCCGCCGCCTCCTCCATGCCCCAGCCTTTTGAAGGGGCGAGCCGGTGAGCCAGCGCTAGGCTGGGAGGTTCCTCCCCGGCGTCAGGCCTAACTCCGCTGCTTGAGCTCCAACCGAGTCGAGGCCGGGACGGCACAGCGGCCGATGCTCCGTGAATAGTCCGAGGAACGCAAATCGCCGCATAAGCTGTCCGGTGTCGTGCAGAGTGCAGACATTCTCGAAAACCATCTGGGGCGTATTTCTGATTTGGCACAGGGTAACGATCTAGCAATCTGAGGGCACCTCGTCATCAGCTCAATTATTCCTCGCCGTTTCGTCCAGAGTCTTTCCTACGATGCCCTTTCGAGGTTCTTGGTTTGGTTGGTACCAATGAACAACGTCAACGCTCGTGTGGTCTGCCTTGGCGCGTGAGATGAGTGACAGAAACGTGAATCATTGGACCGAAATTGATGAGCTTAGTCTTCCATTGCAGCATTGGCAGCTCTCTCGTCGCTATTCTAGTCGCTAGTGGGCTTCCTGTCGCCTATGCTGTGGAACACCGACGGCCACGTAATGAGAAAAGGCCAAGCCAAACAAGAAGGTCAGATACGAAGCCATTTGCTCACGGGGCGGCGGCTTGGAAATGGGCGGTTCATCGACAGGTGGTCGTCTCTCATTCGCAGACGGCCACCACACATCTTTGAGTATATTGATGAGCCCCAAGATTAGCCAAAGCCGACTACGAATACTGGGGAATCTTATGTGGTATCATCGGAATCCCACCTCGGGTGTCAAAAGTGACGGTGAAAGCTAACAGGTCGTCGGCCCACTTCTCATCACCGGCAAGGCTTACGACCAGCATGAGTCTCTCAGGTTGACGCACCAGCATTTGTCATCGGCCATTGGTAATTCCAATCCCCTTTCTCGCAAGACTCTGCCCCAGTTCCCGTGCCAGGGTGTGAGTCTTGGAGAAAGCCTGGTCGTCTCTGCCGGCATCGTCATCTTCCACTGGCTAGCCCCACAAGCTCCGGGCTGTCGGGGGCCATGTGCTTACACGGATCGGATGACTGAAAAGACGCAGCTTCTCCGAGGGCGAAGCATGGTTTCATGTACTTAAGATCCAACATCGGACGCCTTTGCTCAGCGAGGTCTTTTGTCGGTACAGACCTTACCATCCCCCCATCTTCAGCTTCAACCTCTTCGTCATGTCGACCTTTGTCCTGCGGTATTTCCCCATCAAGTGGCGGGCAGAAGTCGTGCGCTTCCTGCTCCTCGCCAGCGACGCCTCCTTTACCGAAGAGAAACCCGCGTGGCCCGAGGCGCGCGCCCAGCAGCCCGTGGGCCAGCTGCCCGTGCTGGTGGAGCGCGACGCCGGCGACGGGACCGAGTTCCTCCTGTCCGACTCGGTCGCCATCGAGCGGTACCTGGCCGATAAGTACGGATGGCTGGCGACGGGCGGCGCGCGGGTAACGGCGCGCGAGTGCCAGCTGCGCAACCAGATCGAGGACCTCTACCACCTCATGATTGTCCACATCTACGGGCACGAGGCGGGACGGCCCGACGTGCAGGCGCGCTTCGACAGGATGGCGCGCGGCTTCGTCGAGTACCACGAGGGGGTGCTCGCCGAGAACGGGTCTAACGGGCATTACTTTGGCGGGAGCCTGACGTGGATGGATGTGGCACTCTACACGCTGCTGCTGCTGGTGCGGCGCCCGTACGAGCGCCAGATACCCGGCGTGGCAGGCTACTTTGGCGAGGATAAGGCGCCCGGCTTGAACAAAGTGTTTGAGACAGTGCACGGTGATCCTTTGAGTGCGGGATATCGGGCGACGCTGGTGGAATCATGAGGGTTGGTTCTTGGAGGTGGGAGATGATGGGCCTGAGATGCAAATATGGACAGAGAGGCGGATCAATGGCCCAATTCGGCTCTTTTCCTTCACATTAGAGTTGAATGTCCGAGGGAATCATCCGTCTTGCCTGGTTGGAGTCAGTATTTAGAATTCCATCGAACGATAAAATCTCGACCATCTCGTTGCTGCCGTCGAGAAGTCACGCAAGCGCTAGGATTTTCTTTCGATATACTTAAGAAGGCCGGTATATACGTCTTCAAGGATCTTCATGTCGGCGTGCTAAACTCGACTTCTCGCAGCGACATGGTTACCAACTTTTCATACGCCGCCGCTAGCGACTTTAAGGTTATACCTCCTCGGACCTATCCTCGTACCTAGTCTTACATCCTAGCAACGTTATGGACGTTAAATCTCAAAGGAGTTCCAAGTACCTTACCGTAGAGACTATCTATATAGCGATATGCTATTAAGGATAGTATGCTTAACGCGGACGAGATGGTCGCTTTTCTTGATCAAGCTATAACTCGTAAAGAATGCCACGCAAATGCGATTGTCTATGTAATGACTATAGACCGTGTGCGAGTGAGAGATGGCATGCGCAGTGTTCAGTTCAGCGCTCCGGCCAAAGGATTCCAAACCCTGACTAATCCACCTTCACCAACTAAACATCTCCTAGCGTGAGCCATCCATATGAAGGTGCGTTTTATTCCAGCATGAGTTCCATCTCTAGCAGCGTGAGACACCCTCTAGTGGGTACTGTTTTACTCCGCAGACGCGAGGCTTGAAAAGGGACTAATGTCTTGAAGTTTCTAAATCCCAACTTGGCGAGGTATGCATATATACTCCAAAGGTTCCTTTTCCCAAAATCGAAGTCCTTTGTTCCCAGCGCGAAACTTCCAAGGGGGCTATCTCATTATCATGCTACGCAAAATCATCCTCGCTCTTACCATTATTAGGCCTCCAGAGTCCGTCATCGCGGGACTTGTGAGCGGCGAAGAAGCCTTTCACAAGCCAGACTATCCGTCCTGCGGAGGATTCCGGATCACCAAGACCCCACACAACTGCGGCCACGATGCGACCTGTATAGATGATCCTCGCCATGGGAAGAGCTGCGGCCAGGCCTGCGATAAACCCGGAATCTGCGTACCCAAATCTGTTCAGACCTGCGAGGATCCGGGCCAACAATGCGCCGAGGGGTTGACGTGTTATGAAAGCCCCGAGAGTGGGTGTGGCTCAATCGACGGTGGGAGAGAATGCACAGGATTATGCCTTTTGAAACCTCAAAGATCAGGTTATTACTAGATGATCGAGCTCTGGGGGCTAACTCTTGCAAAAATACTTATACTTGGAGAGGAGTTTCAGTCCGTAAGCAACTCCAGACAATTTATTCCGTCCAAGAGAATCGCAAAGCGCTCTTGGCTTTATAGTTTATCATATTGGGTGTCCTTGAAAGTCGTGCCTTGAATCTGTGTGTCCGTTTCCACTCGGTCCTTCTTTCTTCAAGATTGTGAAAGCGGAGTTGGTGGGTTTTTGAGAATGTTAGGACACAAACTAGACCAAACTCATGGTCTAGACATGGACTCTGCACTGCGCGATATGGGCAGCAGGATACTGCGAGGAATCGGGCACCAAAGTCCCACATTACTTTGGGAATATATTTTTTTACATTCTCGGGCCGTACTATTGTCTCAGTGCCGTGCTCTTGTTTGGTAAAATTCGACCAATATCAAAATCTCAAACTAGCTAAAGCTACCTAATGTGGAAATCCCCAGCTTGATCCGTGCCCGACAGTAGCAGATGCAATGCTAGGCGATTATACCCTACTATTCAAACGGTACTCTAACCACATATTGCTCATATGCTGAGCCTGACTTAATGTGAACTCCGTAGTGCAGTCGCTATGCCATTTGTTAGCCTCAAATTCTAGGTTCCCGAGACCAGGGTGTCACATACTCGCCAGAGTAGTCCATGTAATTATGAATGGGATCTAGGCCCTTGTCGCTTGGTCCTTGACGCACAGGGCAAGTATCCTGGTTGTCGTTGCATGACGACACACATCCAGGCCCATCGTCGTCACACTCTGTATCGTCGGACATGGCCGGAGTGTCGCAGACCATGTCTCCTCCGTCTATTTCGTCGCATCCTCCTTGGAAGGTATGGAACAGACCATTCCAGTGTCCAGACTCATGGACCGTGGCGAAGCCTTTGTTAAAACCTGTAATGTTGCCGCCAGGAAGCGTCCCTTGCCGGACTAAGACTCCGTCCATAATAAATTCAGGACTCTTCCGGGACGTAACTGGTACAGGAAACGTAGAGTAGCCCCCTATATCATCCGGGATGCTCTCTACATAATAAAGGTTTAGTGTTTTGTAGTCGCCCCGACGGAGCTGCCTCTTCATCTCAAACGCAGCCGGATTGTCTACGTCGTGATCCCCTTCGGAGATTTGCGAAGGTCCGTAAGCCCACGAATCGTTGACTATTCGAGCGATACCCTGGAGGTTGTACTGTACGTTCACAGCGCGGAAAGCTTTATTCAAAACGTCCATCTGGTCCAGCATCATGTCATCCTGTAATACGTGTTGGTCTTAGTGTAAATGATAGTGCGCTGGTGCTTACCGAGGGCCCCATCCCTGCCTGAGATGAAGTTATAATATGCATGTACACATCGACCGTTCGCTGGGGAGGAACGTAGTCCTTATCGGCTCTGATGCAAGCTTCGCCGTTCTTAGCGAATGCCCGTGTGGTAAGTAGAAGATTCACGTCCGGTTTCGAGGTAGCGCATCTGTAGCGATTCTTACGGCTTCCAGCCTGCAACGCGTGCGTCCATAGTGTCAGAATGCAAAGCAGAAGCCGGACGGAAACATGATGATGCATGCGAGGCATTGTCATGGAGCGCTGCTGAGTGGAAGGGTGCTTAGCGGATATTGAAGAGACAAAAGTAATGGTAAAAGGAACGGGCAGACCAATGGAGTACATATATATTTTTGGTGGTGCCGCGCATAGCAGATTCGCATGAATATATCCCGAAGCATAAACTGCCTACAGAATGCCGCTTGTCGCATCTTTTAACCAGAGGTACCGCTGCTGGCCCTATTACTTGTTCTTTTTCCCCCTAGATCTGAAACTCCGACAAGGGCCTGCTCATCCAGTCGATTCCTTGCCAGCCTCTAATGACGGGGTAGCTTCCAAGGTGGTGCTTCAGTTGCGAGCTTGCGCTCTAGCAGAAAATCTCAGGTAAGTCAGTCTTAGACCATGGAAGTGTCTTGATACATGAGAGAAACGGAGAGCGGCCAGTCTCAGGTTTGTTGAAAAGGATATTGAATCCAGGAGCAGCAATATAGCATTACTGTCAATCCCGGGCCCCCTTGATCTTCGAGAGGTTCCGTGCTATCATGAATGTCGGGATGTTCTGTCCCGAGCCTCTTTATCTGGTGTTTCTGAGTTTTGATTGGCCACGATCTGATGCACCAGCCTCATCCAAGCTTTCGGCCAACACTCTTCAACACAGAACTCGTACATGACGCGAGGTGTAATTGGGTACTCGATACGAGGCAGGTCTGGTTCCTATATACCGTCCTGTATGCTATAATGTCGGGTTGAGAGGGAAATGGTCTTTTGAGTTATCTTCTGGCCCATGGACCTGCCTATACAAGTCTCGGGCCATTCCGCGTGCGCCTAGACTAAGGAGGCGATCGTAATCCCCGATACCATACTCATGAGCACACTGATAGATCCTTGAGACGATATAGAGCTCTTGTTACAGTAGAGGCGAAGACTCGCCGTATATTACTCACGATAACAAATCCCGCTTATGTCTGGTCGGAGAAATGAACTTGCCTGGAAGGATCAGCGGCTATCTGGTTTCCTGACTATTTCAGTCTCGGCTTAGCTTAACGTGTTGCCGACTAAGTGTGATGGGCTGACTTGTCTTGCCAAGCTCACAATTCCGACAAAATCATGATGTATACTCAAGACAGGTCGGAGGAAAGTCTTAGACGGTTTGGGTCCTCCTAAGCTAGTGTGGCTTACTCCAGGACTGCGTGGGGGAAGCGAGGACTAGGGGGAACGAGGCCTAATCCTAGTCTCGATCTCATCAAAAAGTGCCATCGGGTAAAAACTTCCGGCAATATACGCTTGCCCTGACTGAATGGATGAATCAGCTCTTATAACTAGGTAATGCAGCTCCAGCAACGGAGCTCTGATAGCTCAGTTACCTACATACCTATGGTTTCCCAGGTCCTTCATCTATAGTCGGGGTCCGCTTGGTGACAAGATCGGTTTGTCATGTCCCATTTCTCTGTGGTAAGTTCTAACTTCTGGGATCGATCTGGATTGGGCACCAGCCGCGGGCAGTCGATCTAGTGAGCATGCGCTGTCCAGACCCTGACCACCGCAAGCGTCGTGGGGACGTCGCCCTGGCATAAAATCCGAATCTTGACATCCGGCTCCCCGAGCCTGTTGGCGACAGTATGGACGCATGCTCAGGCTCTGCTCAGCCCAGCTCACCCTGAGCAAGGCAAGACCATCCAGGGTCCCTCGGTGAACGCACCCCACACCGCTGCTCGACCCCACATACACCTCGGTGAGCCGCCACCCTCGGAAAATGTTTCCCAGCTTCGACCGCCAGGACCGACAGCCATCCTTCTCCCACCACCAACCTCGACGTCCACATCCCCCGTCATGGTAACACGCCCTCACCCTGCCAGTCCAGCCATGATACTGACGCGCATCCCAGGCACCCGTCGCCCCGACACCCGCACAGCCCAAGCGCCCGTCCGCGCGCGCCCTGCGCCTCGCCCGCATCTCGGGCTCCATCCACCCGCTCGCGCCCGCCAAGACGTTCCGCGCCGATGCCGCCGTCTCCGACTCGTTCCTCTCGTCGAAGCGCGACCGCCGCCTCATCAAGCACTCGTCATTTGTCGCGCGCGTCTCCTCGTCGTCGTCGGCCTCGCGCGTCGCCAAGAAGCCGCTGCGCCGGCGCCGCACCGGTGCCGCGGATAAGCTCAAGACGTCGCTCGAGGGCCTAGCCGACGCGCTGCCGGATCTGGGCGAGGATGGAGAATGGGGTGGGATCGAGGACGAGGGGGACGATGCGCGGCGCAGGGTGCGGCATCGGAGTATCAGGAGTAAGCCCGGGGCGCTGAAGCGCAAGGAGATGGTGGTCAAGGGCGAGATGGAGCGGTTTGGGGCGAGCATGGCCCGCCTCAACGCGTCAGACTTGACGGCGGGCGAGGGAAAGCCGCGGCCGGGCGAGGATGCGCAGGCTTCGCAGCCGGCAGCCGTGACGGATCGCTGGGCGGCACTGCGGGGGTACATATCCGCCACCATGGAGCAGGCGCCCGTCTTTGCGGGCAAGAAGTGACGCAAACCCGGCGAAAAACGACAAGCTGGAGAGGCGTTTGTCATCTGGTTCAATACGGGCATAGCTGTCCGTCGCAAGGAGTTTGGAGTTTCAAGGCATCCAATGGCATTCCTTCACCATCTGTTTATACCCAGACACCCTCGACAGGATTGCAAATGATCATCAGTGTTTCTACGCTGTAGCTGTAGCTTTGTGCCATAAGACTCGTTGCCTCGTCAATCACGTAAATGCTCTGGGTATCCACGGCCGACGCCAAGCAACCGCTCGCTCGCGCCTTGCCAAACTTTGGACCTTGCTCCCCTATACAATCAAGGCCAAGACAACTCGATCTCGCGACAGCCCTCTTCAAACAATGCCGTGTCAGCCTGATGATTTGCGCTGACCATTGTTGGTGCAAGGCAGGCCTAATCAACGCCTCGCAAAACGGAACCAAGACAGGTGAAAATGAGAGCAGAAGATGGAAAGATGGGGGTTTGTAGGTGCGCGCAAAGAAAATCAGACGAGCCGTCGACGTGACTGCGCAACGAATCAAGTGTGCGCCATGTCCAAGTGTGACGGCCGGTCATGATGCCGCTCCTTTGCACGGACCCGCTCAAAGACCGAGTCGTATTTTTCTCTGGTTTCGGGTCTCTATCCAGAGGCCAGTGGTACGAGGCTTCCGCTTGGGCGGCAACTTCCGAGTCTTGGAAGAGCAGGTCGAAGACGGCGCGCCATCAAGCTTCCTGTTCGGATCCTTGCTGCTGAGAGGCCCGCCGGTCGAGATTTGAAGTTTCGAGCCGGTTGCGGTCCTTTTGGAAACTCGGGAGCCTCGACCATCGCGCAGAAATCTCTTTTGGCCACGGCGCCATGAGTCCTTGCCGCCACGCCCGCCGGGTTGGTCATCGACTGGGCGGGGTAGGCGGGGCATCCGGAAAGGGCTGACTTTGAGGCGGCCCGAATCAATGGACCGAATAAGTTGCTCCAAGCAAGACGCTGAACCGAAACAGGCCGAATTCTATTCGATCCGAGGTGGCGTCTTGTTGCTGAAAGGACTCGCGCTTCTTCTGACAGCATGTTAGCGTTGCGGGTTTGACTGCCGTAGGAGAAGACTCACGATCTGCGGCGCTCGCCCTCTTTTCGGAGGCTCTCGATGATGCGCAACATCTCTTTGCGGCCGCCGTGGCTATCGACCATCTTGCCGCCCATGCTCATCGACACCTTTTCTCGAGCATTGGCGCAGAGGAGTCGCTTTACCAGCAGATGGCGCATGAGCAGACATACGTAGACGCCGCAGTCGCTGCCGTTTTCCTGCTGGGGGGAGTCCTCGAGGTTGATGAAGCGAAAAGGGCGGCCGAGCATCTCGGCCATTTTGCGCGTCGCAAAATTTGCCTCGGAGTAGTTGGAGCCGCCAAGCGAGTCGTAGTGAAAGGCGAGCCCGTCAATGACGGATACGAGCAGTAGGGACCAGTGGCTTCCCCCCTCGGGGACACCCACGTTACGGTTGTCGTTGATGGGGAGGAAGATGTGGGTGACCTTGCTGAAGTCGGGGAGAGCGGCGCGGACGGCACGGGAATCGGGCTCCTTCATGAGTAGAAACGTCATGCTAGGACGCAGGAGGACGATGTGGGCCTGGGGATAACGCGACAGGGTCTCCCGTTCGAGATACTCTTCCCAAAAGGCAATGTTGTTGTCGGTGAGCCAGTCATGCTTGAGTGCCTTGACGTCTTCGACGGTCAACAGGACGTCGTAGTAGCTGAGGTATGCCTTTTCGGGAGCGAGCT
The DNA here is from genome assembly GCA_000956045.1 of Hirsutella minnesotensis 3608. NCBI lineage: Eukaryota > Fungi > Ascomycota > Sordariomycetes > Hypocreales > Ophiocordycipitaceae > Hirsutella > Hirsutella minnesotensis. The sequence goes on from KQ030552.1 coordinate 186,947, forward strand.
GCACGAGGACGGGGCCGTCAGCGACAGGGGGATCAGACGAAAGCGGGCAACGACGAGGGGACTCACCGTCTCGCCAAAGTGGCGGGCGACGCGCTGGCGAAAGGGCATTCTACCAAGCGGGCCGTTGTTGAGCCAGGACGGGTTGGACTCAAGAGAGGCCTGTCGCGCTTCGGGCCCGACTGGCGATGGCTCAGAAGGGCACGAACACGAGCACGAGCGGGCAGAGGGGCAGGTACACGAGTCGAGCGAAGAAGAGCGACGACGACGGTGTAAGCTGTGCGGAAAGTGAAAGCGCAGGGTGACGGCGTTGCGATGGCTGGAGTGGAGGGGCCGATGTTCGGAACGCTGCACCTTGATGTCGAAAGGCGGGAGGGCAGAGGCCGACGAGGTTGGCACAAGCCGGATGGAATAATCGGAGGAAGCCAGCGTGGCTAGCTAAACGGCGAGCGATAAGTTACAGAATCGGCGGGCGGCAGCACAAGCAATCGGCTCGGCGGCAAGCAGGCAGGCAACGGTGCAAAGAGGGTTGCGGCCGGTTGGTTCCAAGTTTTTTCTGGGGGGGGAGGGGGGATGCGCGCCTGAGGCGAAAAGCGGGGGTGAGCTGCAGGTTGAATAGACGAGACGGCTGCTATTATTCGGAGAACAAGGGTTGTGCGGAAGCTTATTGTTGGCGAGCGAATACGGCGGATGAATGGGTGCGGCGATGGCTATTGTTTCTTCCTTCTTCTATGAGTACTGGATGGCTGGCTGGTGATGACGATGAATCGATGCTGACGACGAGAATGACGACGAGGGCGACAATGACTGGCGAGGAAAAGGAAGAGGGGGGGCAAGTGGGAGCACAAGGCATGGGGGGGCGCCATTATGTACGAGGACGACTCCCCTGTATCCAGTGAGAGGCATCAAATCCAGCTACAATTGTTAGGCAGAAACACACTGGCTGCCTGTCTGCCAAGGCCACTAAAACGTCCAGTAGACTGTGGGCAGTAAACACCACGGCACCTGCCTCTGATTATCATCCGGCTGCTCCACCAGCCAATGGATCGCCCCGTCACGCCACCAGACATTGCTGTGTCTCTTGTCGCAGCGCGGACCCGAGCCTCTGCCGGCTCCCGTCTGCAGTCTCTGCTCTACTGTACGGTCCCTGCAGGCAAGCACGCATCGGCTGTCCTGCCAGCGCATCGACTGTTTGTATACAACGGTGTCGATCAAAAGACGTCGACCGAAACGAGCCCTTCCAGTGTTTACACCGTCGGCGACTCGCGCGCCCAAGGAGAGGTCCGCCAAATAAAGAAGACGAGCCCCCAGAAAGGTCCGCCAAAGAATTTGCGGGGGCCGCCATCTCGTCCACGACAATCTCCCTCCTCGCCATCAACTTCATGCGTCGACCCGAGGTAAACAGTGCAATGTCCCGAAATGTGACTCGGCCATGAGCTCCGGCCCAGGTGCCTGACCCCGTCAGCAATGTGGTCATTGGAGCCGCCCCGGCACCACTGGCCCTGTGGCACCACCACGCGCGCCCGGGACAACTCTCTGGCTTGGCGGCGTCCACCACTTGTCTTTGCAGCGCTGCCGTGGCATTCGTCGCGCCCGGGCACGAGCAGGAGCCGGATACCTGCATTGCAGCTTCGGACAGTCGTCTCGACCGACAGAGTCTCGACCGACAGACGTGCTCGCGACAACGAGACGGCAGCAAACGCACGAGTAAACGAGGACAGGCATCAACACGAGTCGTTCTTGGCAAAGAGAGCGCTTACAGTACAAGGCGCGGCACCCCGACGAGTGCATCGCCCATCAGGCAGCCGTTCGGTGAGTGTTCAAGGTGCGAGATCCGGCACAGAGCGTGAGGCTGCCCACGGGCAAGCGGCTGCCGTGGGCGCAAAGAGGCAGCTCGTTGCTCCCATGCAAGAAATACGTAACAATTTGTGATCTAGGTCTAGATGCCGATTCCGCCATCTCTACAGATCGATCTGGGCTGGCTGCAGATCTGCACTAGGTACGTCATGACGCCCCTGCGCAGGGCCCCCGTTACGCTGACAGGGACCAGTTGCTCCTTATCTCGTGCTGTTTTGCTTTCTGTTATCATGGAGCATTTGGGCTTGCAAAAAGTCGAGAACTGTTCCCAGTCGTTGGCCCGACAGGCACGGGCGAGTTCCTCATGCCAGCTGCTAGAATCCCTTAGTCTGCGGCGTGGAGCTCCGCGGTTTGCACATGGGTCGTGTCTCGGAAAGCCCATGTCGGCTCCAAGCAAACAAGAATGGTGCATCCGAACCGTCAGCAGTCTTCCGGGGCCCTGGTACCCTCTGCAAGGGGTCCTGTGGGTTTGACAGCAGACGCTCAGTGGCACCCAAGGCTACGTGAATCCCCTGCTAACGAGGAGACTCTCGCCCGCTCAGCTCCATTCACGATCTTGCCATCCTTAAGCCTCCATCTGCCTGCATCGCACAGCTCGATGGCACAGTCTGTTAGCGATTGATCGAATATACTTGCGAGTCTCGAGTCTCGAGTCTGGTCGTCGACTCCGACGGCGCGTCATAGAATCCGCCGATGCTGCTGCCCTACCACACCGACCGTCGTGCCTTGGACGAATGACCGTCTCCCCATCAAATCAAGCAGAATTGTGGACCCTTGTCGCAAGACATTGGGACGATACAGCGGCCATATGACGGCTTAGAAACCGATTCCTAGGGTCCTGTGGTGTTACCAACAGCCTCTCCGTAGAGCTGCGTCCCTTGTCCTGCTGCCGAGCAAGACGCCATTGCCGTTCATAACCGATGGCTTGCGAATTCCCATATGCATCCAATATACCTTTCCCATTGACTTGAACCTGCCGCAAATTGAAGCCATCTTGACGTGCTTTCATCAGCTGTTCACTCCTTGCTCTGGACCTGGCCTTGGCTCTGAACGTGAGCCGAGTGTGAGCCTGCCGATGCAAAGTCGGGCAATGAAGTCGAGGACTTGCTTTTCCTGCAACTGCTACTTGATTCATGATTATTCTTTTACTGGTAAGTCTTGGAGTCAAGCAAGAGACTATGTATCGTATTCTTCCCATAACCAGCCACGGCGCTCTCGCGCTCACCGACAGCTCCATCACGAATTGGCCATGGCCAAAGCAACAAGTCCAAACGTTCAGTCAAGATACGGCACAACAAACCTGGGCATCGAGAACCCTCTTCATTGACCGCAAATCGGTGACCAGCCTCACATCGTAGCCATTACGTCATTGAACTCAGGCTGCATCCGCCAGCCGCACCCATGGCCTCGTCTATATCTCCACGTCACTGTTTCACCCGTCGAGTTCCTTCACAACAAGATGCCTGTCGACCTCAAACGAAGAGATGGGCTCCCGCCCTACCGGACGCCAGACCACATGGCAAAGGAGCAAGGCGGCTTCGAGAAGAAGATTCGGGGCTCTTGCCACTGCGGCAAGATCATCTACTGGATCAGCCGCGACAAGCCGCTGGCGGCAAAGTTTTGCCATTGCAGCGACTGCAAGACCATACACGGTACGCTTCGTCGTGTACTCGTACGGTGGAGTGTCTTGACATGATGCATTGCCAGGCGCGCCGTTTCAGTGGGCGGCCATCTTCCACAAGACCGACATGGCCTTTGATGGTGGCATCCGAGGTTTGCGGTTCTACAACTCGAGGACGCGGGAGGCCGAGCATCAGCTGCCGTGCAAGGTTGGCTGTGCCTATTGTGGCAGCAGCATCATGGACGAGGGGCGCAACATGGTGCTGCTCTTTCCGACTCTGCTGGCCCTCGACGATGAGCAGCGCAAGGATTTCAAGCCCCAGTAAGTGTTCTCCAACAGGCGTCAGATACCATTGACAACAGCTGCTGTTGCTGTGTTAGATGTCACATATTTTGGTCTCAGCGCGTCGTCGACATTGTTGACGACTTGCCCAAGTGGGAGGGACTGGACGAAAAGTCAACACTCTTGGAGGGCAAGGCGCCCGAATAAACAGCTGCGGATATTGCTGCCACGGCCAGTGGACTGGCGTTTGTATTGAGACTTGAATTATTATTAGAGGATGATATGGCATCAAAGACGCTGTCAGATTGTGGGATGGAGGAGCATCTATGACTACCCTGTGAAAGAAGCACCTCAAGCTCGAGGGGCGAGGCATTCCGCAGAAGCAAACAGCAGACATGGAACTGTTGACTGAGGATGGTTTCCTTGCGACTCTTGATTAAAGAGACTGCAACACGGGTCTGTGCCAACTGTCATGTAGCATCCTCATCGTCAATGCTTCCCTTGAAATACGTGTACAAAGCAGCTGGCGCAATCTAAGACACGACTTCGCGCCCCTTGCGCGGACGCTCTGCATCCCACGAACGAGTCGCAAGACGACTCGCCCTGACAATCTGCTCACCGGCACTCCAAAGCAGGGCGCAGCAGCGACAAGAACGAATGAATGTTTCCTTCAATTCGAAGCTCCGCCCCTTTCGATTACGCAGGACGCCATGGTCGGCGAGCCAATCCAGACCCGTCGCAACCCAGGCTCGCCACGGTGATTGGTCGCTATAAAGAGGGACTGCAGGAGGCCATGCGGGCTCGGATCTCGTGAAGGAAATCTGGGGACTCGAGTGATCCCTTTGGCTCCTTCTCGCAGCGCACCACGGCACGCCGGAATGTCGTCGCCGGCTAAGCGCCCGGAAGGTGGCATCTTGACGCCGGGCTGTGCTGAGCGTGGCCGATCGACGGGCGGAAGCGCCGTGTTGCTGGCGGCTTATTGGACGGCTGCTGATGAGGGTGCGTGGTTGAAGCCTGGGTTTGAAGCGGTATTTGGATGTCGAGAGATGGGTCTAGGTGTCTATATCTACCCAGGCATGGCCACGGACAGAGAGGCAAGCAGAAACCACTCAAGATCCTGACAATAACTCCATCCTCAAATCCTTCCGCTTCAAGGCGCACATTCAACACCATCCACATCTAGTCGTCTTGCAGCATCGCCATCATGGGCGTCATCGGGGCGGCCATTAAAATCATCATCATCCCCATTGCCATCGTCGTCCTGCTCGGCCTCATCCTTGCCTTCGTCTGGCACCGCAAGCGGAAGTCCAAGGACGACATCGAGCAGGCCCAGCCGCCGCCGGCCTTTGTGAGCTACGCGCCGCCGCCGACGTACAACGACCCCATGGCCAAGCCGCCGGTGGCTGTGGTGCATAGTGCTCATCCGGCGGGTTGAGGATAATGGACAAGGGGGGAGGCGGAAACGGACGTGTTTTGAAGCTTCGTGGTTATTCAACGGCTATTCAATTGGCGTTGGAGCAAGGTGTATTGTTTCTTTGGACGAGTCATGGGCGAATGGTAGGGGAGGCAGTGAGCTGGGTGCTTTTGACACATTGATGATGGGATGGATCTTAAAGTGTACGATACAATACAATAACCCGTGGGACATGGGATTCTTTGGGCGATTCATGGCTTCGTTCTAACTTCTAGGCTTGGCATCCGAATTGTTCGTTGGCAAGGTGAATCAACCATCCACATATCACTCTTCAGAACCCGCTGCGCAGTCTGGAACCAAGTGCGTCTCCAGTCCTCGGCAGTCTCGAGTCAAGCCGCGGCACAATAAGCTTTCCCCGGCCAGGCCAGACGGGACGGGCCCAAGGGTCCACGGCTCCCGAAACGCCACGGATGTTTGAATATGGGAGAAAGGCATGCTACGCCCCATTATTACTATAAAGCCAGCGGCGCCATTTTCTTATCCGTGTTTCTCTTCCGGGGAGCTTTGTTTCGCGTTTGCTCATCTCACCCTTCAGGGGGGTCTTGGGCGAATGCTTGGATTCGGCGCGGCTTACAGACGTGTACGGGCGCCGACATTACATTACAATCCATTGGCTTTGATTCTTGTCTCTCTGTAACTTGCTGCAAAATATGACTTACCTCGAGTTCCTGGTCAACGCTAACTCACAAAAGGTTGGTCGCGTATCGGCCTGCCACTTTCAGGGGCGCGGAACAAAGCAAAACTGCCGCCTCCCCCCTGGTGTGATTGGGGGCCAAAGGGGCCCAACCCCCGTCACAATGTTGGTCGCAGAGTCGGCAATTCGGTGCCGATCCTGGCGTTTCTGCCCTGCGCCTGCGTGCCAGTCGCCCAGATTGATGCTTTGTGCACGTGTCGCCCTGCAATGGACTTACTTCTGGCTGCTCCCGTTGCAGAGAAGCGTGCTCGTCCTGTTGATGCAGTAATGTAGTGGCAAGACTGTTGAGATATTCGCTTTTATAAGCATACTATAGATTTCCCATGATAGCCTCTCTATATAAATACGATATATATATATTTCTTTCCCTATCCTTGTAGCTATAAAAATGCTCTTTACACCAAATCTACATATTGTACCAGGGTTAGGGATATATATCAAGGTTAATAAATATCTAGAAAAATTCAGCGTAATATACATACTATATTCTATTTAGGAAATGTGAGTCTGATTACTATGAGTGGCGCTGATCGATAGATTCTCCGGTCGCCATTCTTAAACAAAATGACGCCTATCGCAAGACACGGTTCTGCTGCCTCACTAAACTCTGCGCACGCATACACCAAAAACTCTAAAACCAAGCATACCAGTCTCTAAAACCCCGCATTTACCCTGGTTTCCGAGATATTTAACTATAAGTAGGGATATTTCCCTAGAGAAAGCTGAAATTAGTAGACAAATACAGTACACATGCACTTCCTATACCCTGCCCTTTGTCCTTATACGAAAAGACCACTCCTCTATTTTATACATATCATACCCTATACCGGACCTTCCACTGTGACCTGCTTCAACAAAGACTCAACAGTCGACAGTTGACAGCAAGGGTCAACAAAGTGGCTGTTGTTCCAGATTTGATTCCGTGCCGCAACTCGACCCCTTCGTACGAAATAGAGCCGTGACGGACTTGCAAGCAACGTGCCCCTTGGGATGACAATCACGGCGCCGAGACACTGGCGTCCACATCCCTTGACATTAAGCCGCGCAGCCGAGTTTCCGGGGCGTCGGACATTCCGTCTCGGCACTCGTCTGCACATTGACGACGACGCCGCACCCTGTTTCAGTTGGTGCTGACATTCCTTTTCCTGGCCTTCTGCGCGCCCCATGCTTTCTCGTCAATGTCCTAACTTCGCCTTCCCTACTGCGGTAAGCCACCCGTCTCACCAGGCCGTCCAATTTCCTCGGGCTCGGAACCCTTCCCTTTTTTAGTATGCTGTCCTTTCACGCTTGCAGTTACTTTCGTTACCGTCAGATTGTGTCAAAGGGAGTTGCCGGTGCTTGTGCCTGACCCGCTTGACCGAGCGGGCTTGCTTTCAGGGGCTGACTGGCTGTTGAATATAGACTCGGCCTCAGACCCGCGTCTCGACTTAAACGCCCGTGCGCCTCCCGAGGGATCCTCCCTTTTACTCTGTCTGTCCCCTACAATTCTACCTGCTCTCGATCCATTCTCGCCTGATCCACGTCATTGTGGGATTGGAGTTTGCATTGCCTCGCGCTTGTCCTTGCGGCTGTTTCCGTCTCGCTACCCGGCCATTGTGCTTCGTCACCGCGGCCTCCCGGAGCTCCGTCTGAATCCTCGTCGAGTAATCCCGATCATGTCGAGGTAGCCCGACCTCTCTCTCCGACCGAAGCCGCCGCGATATACACGCCTTCCTTTTATTCGAATTATGCCGTCGTACATCGAGAAATTTCGCGCAAATATGCACGACCACGAGTCGCCGCCGCCGGCCGGCAAGCTGCGGCTTGTCAAAAGCCCGTTGGCCTACGACGAGGACCATCCCGAGGACCAGCCTTTGGAGCGCATGATTTCCGGGAGCGACATGGACTCCAAGTCCGGACGTCTCGGTGACGACGATATTCCCAAATTTGCGCGCGTTCGTGCCCCCTTGATCCAGCAACGAGGGTCGAGTCGCTAACTGATGCGGCATCCAGCGCGAGGAACCCAGTATGCTCGAAGTCTTCTTCGACCTATTCTTTGCCGCAAACTACAACGTCTTTTCCGACAACCAAGAGGTCACGAACCATGCCCGGTTCAAGGCCTATCTAGGCTACTTCTTGTACGTCGACGGCTCTCATGACAGCCTCTGTGGCAGGGAAGCTGATCCCGTCTAGTCTTTTGTGGATAACATGGCTCGTCGTGACGCTCTTCGACGTTCGCTACGTCACCGACAGCATCTTTTGTGAGCATTCCGAATGCAGCTTATCGCAGGGTAAATCAACTGACTGGCCTCAGCGCGGCTCACGAGAGCCATTCAGCTTGGCGTCCTCGTCGGCTTCACCATTGTCGCGCCCAAGTTCAATCCCACCGATCAGCATAAGGAGACTATGCGAGCAATGTGTGCGTCCTCGTCCCGTTCGCTCGCCTAGACGACCGGCTAACTCCACCAGCCCTCATCCTCATGATCTCGCGCGCCTGTCTGGCCCTTGAGTACGGCGCGACGTTGTGGCACATCAAGAGATTCAACAAAGCGCGGACGCCGCTCTACATTCAAATCGCCGTCCATGCCATCGCCGCCATCATCTACTTTAGCATCAGCTTCCGCTTCACAGAGGGCAAGAGGAGCCGCGTCTTCATTGCCTGGTACCTCGTGTCGGCGGCCGAGGCCATCATCACCATCAGCATTTCCAACTTTTGGGCCGTCCTTTCCTTTACCAAGACGCACCTCATCAAGCGCCTGACGCTCTTGACAGTCATCATCATCGGAGATGGCATCATTCAAGTCGCGCGAGAGGTCGTCGTCATTGTCAAGAACCCGGACGCATGGGGTCAGTATCATCTCCAACCTCGGCCGCGGCTCCGTCACTAACTGTTCGGACAGACCGGGTCACCATTGGGCTCGTCACGGCCGCCACGGCCACCATCTACTTCATCTTCCTCGTCTACTTTGACTGGCTCCGGTCTTCCTTTTACCTCCCGCCTTTGCGGCAGCAGCTGTGGATGAGCATGCATCTGCCCTTCCACCTGTCTCTCATCCTCTTCACCCAGGGCTTTACACATTTCCTCATCTGGTCCAAGATTGTCGACGTGCTCAACACTGTGAGCATGGGCCTGAGCAATGTCGACGCCGACTGGCTCGTCAACGCCACGAGCCAGCAGATTCAGCGCACTCTCAACGACAGCGCCCAGTCCTTCTTCAAGGACTTCCCACCCAAGATCTTGTCCACGTACGACACGGTCAATGACGCTCTCAACAACATCACCCAAATCCCCGACTCCTTCTGGCCCGACCTCGCCGAGTACTACAAGACCAACGACGCTGCCGCCTTCAAAGACAACGACATTCAAGCCACCGAGATCTTCTCAAATGTCCTGCAGGCCACCATGTCCTCCATGGCCAATGCTCTCTTTGCCACGTTTGACATAGACCTAGAAAGCGAGGTTACCAACAAGAACCCGCGAGGAGACGAGCAAATCAAGGGCGGTGGCTTCCAGGGCCAGGTTCAGGACAAGACCTGGGACCGTTATAAGCTGGTTGTACGTGAATCATCTCGGGACCGCTACTCTTCATCCATGAGCGCGCAGCTAACATAAACGCAGTTTGCCTATACCTACGTCGCCGGAGGCTGTACCCTGTTCTTCATGATCTTGCTCGCCGTCATTGCCCGCACCACCAAGCTGAAGCCATGGCCCATTATCCGCCTCATCATCATCTTCTTCCTCGCTCTCGGCACCAGCCTGACAGCGCTCCTCTTCTACAGTCCCGAAAAGGCCTTCAGCTTCTTGTTGACGCTCTGGGTACTGCCCGTCATCACCTTTGTCTGGGCCATTGTCCTCGTCATTACGCACATCAACGGGGACAACATGAGCCGCCACATTCCGTTTCTGAAGCGCCGTGATCGCGTTCGTGGGCCTGAATCTGTGCCGCCCACTCCGGTCGATGCATACTCCAGCCTCAGCCACAGATCAAGCAAGAGGCACAATGAGTCGAGCGAAGGCTAAGGTCGAGGCCGAGGGGAAGCAATAGTGAAAAGAATGGCTGTTGGGACTGTCAATAAATGCCCATAAAATCTCTTCCATAGCGTAGCGTTGATACTCGAATCTGACTATTTGATCATTTGCACCTCTGCGTCGACCATCGCAAAGGAATCTCGTAGGCTCGTCAACAATAAGTTTCACCTCTCTTAACTGTTTTGCCCGTATCGGCGTACACGCATCGCCCGCAGAGACGGCAATCGCTGGGCGTACGTAAAGAGGCACGCTCCTGGTTCCATGTATCTCCGCACAGTTTGGCTCAGAGTCTACCGCAAGACTCCTTGGCTCCGCTACGAGGTTTTGTCCAAGGCATGTGAATGAGGACAAATTCAGACTCCAACAGCCACTGTGATGGTAAGATACAAGTGATGTATGAATCATTGGGTCTGGGACGAGGTCTCCGTTATGCGGACATGTATTTGAGCAGACACGTTCCCTGCACCAATTCAACTTCACAACAAGGTACTCGTAAAGCTGCCTTTTCCCATGAAGCCCAGTCTTGATTCAAATGGTGGTCCGCCTCTAATACGACAACTGCCAAGCCGCTTCTCCCTTACGCTATCCGCGATAACGATGGCATGTACTGCAATACCCTTGTCATTCAGGCGGCGAGTCTCCATTACCTCATGAAGCCATTTTGGCGACTTCAGCAAGCCAACCATCTCCAACTCCAATCGCAACGCGTTCTTCTCTCGCGAAACAGACATGTGTGAGTATGAAGCCTCATCAGGGGCCCAGATCGTGGAAAGGCTGGCGCCATTGCCCGAATATTCTTCGCAGTCTAGGCGTCGGTCCTGACGAGGCCAGTACTGCCCAAGATTTGTCGATTCATTGCTCGCAGATTCTTGATTGTTGCATCGTACATGCTCAACCGCTTCAATGTGTCATGTCTGAGATCTTGCAGACCGGTTTCTCGCAGGCGACTGTCATGTGCTACTGCCCTCGACGCATCTTGGACGACATCGCCGAAGCCCTCTGCATCACGACGAAGAGTTTCGGCTAGTAAGGAATGCTCTTGGCCCTGCCGCTTCCCAATCCTCTCGACACATTCTGCTGTCTTGGTGCGATACATCTTTGCGACCTTGTGGCCGGCTCCTTCCATGGTTCTCAGCTGCTTGATCATTGCCTGTCACAAAGTCAGAAACCGAGCAGGCTATTATGTTCTCAAAACTCACACTAATCAGATCTTGCATACGCAGGGATAAGCCATCGCTAGGGATCCCATTTCCATTTGACGACGGGTTTCGGCGTTGGCCCTGCGCACAAGACCCCGAATCGTCCGCGGTTTGGTCGTTTTGCAGACGTTCAGTTAAACCATTCCCGGCGTCTCGCAAGCTGGACAGAATCTTCGAGTGCACATCCGCCCGAACACAATCCACTTTGTGAAGCCGTTCTTCCTGTCGCGTCGAGGCGCCATCTTCTGCTGACTCCCTTGCTCTGTCTGACGCCCTAACACGGGGCTTTTGGCTAGCAGTCTTATGGTTTGATCCATGGGATTGATGTTTCAAACGTTGGACGCGCGCCAGAAAGGGGCCCTCGTTTGTTGTATCCAAGGAGACGGGCTCGTTTGCAAAGTTTCGACCATGACCCTTCGCCTGGTTCCGGGTCTGGGGAGGGGTTTGTTGGCTATGTGCAGGCAAAGGGCTTCCTTTGACACTGATACTGAAGTTCCGGCTCAACCTACGAGGTTCTGGCTTCCGCCTGCGCTCAGGATCTTGCAAGTCTGAGTCCGTGGAATTGGCGGCAATGGACGACGGAAGATGGGTGATCTGCTCCGGGTTCTCTTTGGAGTCCCTGAGAACGTTTGATGGCCGAGCGCTCAGTGGCATTCGTGATTTCACTGTCTCGGCCAGTGCAATGGACTTGGGCGCTGGGACTTCAGAATCCTGTAGTACCTCTGAGCTGCTAGTCGCAATGTTCGTCGTCGCAGTCGGGGGACGCCGAGGGACGGATTCAACCAGCGCCAGAGGCTTCTTGGAGTGCGTTGGGGGAGATGTAGAATCAGCCGGCTGATCCTCAAGGCCCTGACTAGGCATCCAATCACTCGCAGAAGATGTGATGGAATCGCTGCCCTCACCAATTGAGACGGTGATGGGCTCGGGGTTTGTGCCGTCGGGAGATGATGGCTTCGACTGGTTTCCAGTTTCGTTGACTTTCGCTTGTGGACGTCGAGCCGCCTGGTTCTGTTGCCGGATGGGCCTGGAAGCCTGGGACGGCTGCTTGGCAGTGCTCTTTGTCGCAGCCAGCGGATGCGGCTTCCCCTCGACCCTTTTCGCCTTCTTTCTGGGTTGGGCAATTTTGCCCACAGCCCTGTTCTTGGGAACGACGAGATGCGGACTCGAAGGCTGGACAGAGTCTCTGAGTGCACTCACAATCGGCATTCGTGCCTTTCGAATCGTCTTGGTCGCTGCATCGGCTGGGCGGGCAACGAGTTGCTGATTCACTTCTTCGAACTGCAGCGGCGATTTCCGTCGTTGCTTCCGCCTTGAACTTTTCGCGCCGACGTTGGTTGTCTCTTGTGCTGTCTTTTGCGCTGGTGCGCGGTCCCCAGCTTTTGAGGTGGTATTCTTTTGTCTTTTACCTGCGTTATTTTCAAGGCTGCCCTCATGCTTCCGCCTAGCTCGCTTGCCAGTTGCTCCGTGAACTATTGAAGCTTTGGGAGCACCGTTGGCCGAGCTCAATGGCGCATCACCAGCAGGTACATTTTCCAGAGTAGGCTGGCCTCGTCCAAGCTGCACGGCGGCTTCATCCGGGGGAGATTCGACAGGTTCAGTGGACACTGGTTGCTCAGTTCTTCCCGCAATCGGCCTAGGATCAGAAGCGATGTGCATCGGTCGGCCGGTTGGTGGCGGTGGTGTAGCATCATAAATATCATCCATCGGGAGGTGTTCATTGTGGTGATCAGATGGGGATTCAGCCGCGGATTTGGAACGCCGGCTGGCTTCACGAGCTGGCGGAGGAGGTAATGACGATGGTCGAAAATCGTCATCGAAGCTAAAGACATCCTTAACGTGGTCGCCTAAGTCAAACGGCGAGCTGCGGCGGGCTGTGGAAGCAGTCTCGGAAAAGTCAATCTTTTTAGCCAAAGAAACCTCAATGGGCTGCGGCGCTGTTGCAGCATCGACAGTCAACGGCACAGTATCGGGAAGTTGGTCTTTGCCCGACTGGGGGGTGGACAGTGGCGGGAGCGACTCGTTGCCTTCAAACTCCCATTTTGCTGTCGGTGTCTCGCCAGCGTGTGGTGAGCTGCGCTTTGCCAATGAATCAGTCTCAGACCATGGGAAATGGTTGTGACTGCGCTTGTCGGGGTCCAAGTCGGACAAGGAGTCTAGCTCTTTGAAATCGAAATCAAAGTCGGCAAATCCGTCGCCAAGGACAGAGCTTTGCCGGCAGGACTGCTTTTCCTCGGTATTGAGAGCGGGATTCAAAGCAGCATCGTAGGTGTTGGATGCAGACGGGATCTCGGCTCGATGATGGCGATTGGTAGGGGTGGTCTCGAGCTCCCCAAATTGAGTCGCAAGTCGCTGCAATTGCCCGGCGCGCCCTGCACCTCTTGAGCGTGTTTTGACAGGCATTCTTGCAGTCTCGGTGACAAGAATTTCTCAGGCCCGCGGCATCGTCCAAGCTGTCGGCCTCAAGTGACTGACAGTGAAGAGCTCGCCGCAGATATCGGGCCGCCGCTTAGTCGTATATTCTTGGACGTGTATGGTTCTTGGCGCGATGGCTGCCAATCGGCCACGATGCAAGTAGAGGCGTGTCGCCAATTTACGGAAGATCAAGGCTCAAGATTTCTCTCGGACGTCTTGACGTCCTCAGGCAGCATTGCGAGGCGTCGCCTTTGTATGGAACCCGCGGACGCGGTGGCTCTTTCCTCGCAACGACAAACACATCGCGGGGCTGACCACTGCGCTCCTGGCCTGAGGCACTCATTTCTCACGTCGAAGTTGACAGTTGTTGGCGGCGCATCTCAACGTCCGCACGAAACCTCGGATAGCGAAACCATCAGTTTCGAAAGTCCGCAAACACTTCTCCCCTGGTCGCATAAGCGCTGCGCGGAAAATGAGAGCCAAGTACGGAGTAACGTACCCCACTGCGTCATGCAACGCACCACGTCATGCAACAGATTGCCCGACCGTCAAGCCAGAGCGAAAATTAATCCTGCAACCAACACAACCATTTAAAATATTATGAAACACTACAATTATGTGAAACAATGTATAGAGAATCTATCTATATTATTTTTATATCAGAAAATAGAAGCAGGCGGTCTTGAGGTTCGTCCATATCTGAGAGATTGAGAAACTGGCCTTTATACTTCGCTGGGCTTTCGTCGAACGGGAGACACTTTTTTTGCACTGAAAGCTTGGGGACTGCAGTCTCAAGCCACTGAATTTTAATAATAAAATTTGTACCTTTCTTCCTCCGAGTTGTTGCGTGGTTGAGTACCGGTCGCGCAAGCCGCTTCCAGCACCCCTCGTTTCTCTCACCGGTACCGAATCTTTTATGCCCTCTTACAGCAGCCTTTGACGCAGTAACTCCCTTAAACTTACCTTTCCGAGTAGCCCTGGTTTCAGAATTGCCCCCAGACTTCCCTTCTTTTAGTTTTGGTTCAGCCTCTAATCCCTGAACCCGCTTTGCCTTGCGGTCCGCAGCACGTTCTACCTTCTCTTGAGAACGCTGCACTTACAAGACCTGACGCATTGAAGCCCGGTTTTCTTTGCTTTAACCATATTCTGGGACCCTTTATACATGTGAAATGACTGTGTTCAGTCGACGACCCTTCATGGTTCGCCTGCGCTGCTCGTCAGCCTGTGCCTTGTCCATTTGACGTCGCCGCCCCAGTTCCACCTTGGCTGGACTGAACAAAACCTGGTACCCACTACGTCGTCTGAAATAAACCGTCCCAAGGCCTTTCTACGTTCCATATTTGCGTTTCCCATTCTGATGGGCAAGTTTGAGGGCTTCCCGTGGGTCCAGCTTCAGCAACTCCATGTTACCCTACTTTCCGCACTCTCCACCTATTTTGCTCAAGGTTCCGACCAGCTAATGGGCATTGGGCGGCGATTATTTCATCTTGCCAAACGGAGTTTTAGGTCACTCTTTCCTGATGCGTGGAATAGGCTATTTACAGCCAAGAATATAGAGGCTGGTTGGTGGGCCACTGGGATGCACCCACTCAACCCTGGCAAAGTTGTCCAAGATTAGCCACCGCAGTGAGATGACGCCCCCAGAAACCGTATCAGAGGATAGGGCAATGAGGGCTCCAGGGTCTCTTCGGTCTATTCGGCGCATTACCTGCCATCTCTGTAACGAAGGGCTGATGGACCCCCGAGTTACAGTGCTCTCCCAAGCATCAGAGAAACTCGCGACACAATATGAGCTTGTACAACGCGAAATTCAGGACCTACAAGAGGCGCTCAAACTTTCCCATAAAAACGGAAGCACAAAAAGGCCCTGGGTCTTTCAATCTACAAGAAAATGGTGATCAGCCGGTCTTTTTCCAGTCCACCTGGGGTAGAACTGGCGTGGCGACATCAATTGTATAAGGCACAGGCCGACGAGCAGCCCAAGCAAGCCATTGAAGATTGTCGACTCCGAATAGCCATTTTACGTGCATAAAAGGCTCGAGAATCATCTCAGAAGAAAAAATAGCGGGCTGCATTGCGTCAGACCTTGCAAGAGCAGCGTTCTCGAGAGAAGACAAAGCGTGCCGCGGAGTGCGAGACAAAGCGAGCTCAGAAATTGGAAGCTGCAGCAAAACTAAAGGCAGAGAGGTCTACACGCAAAGCTGAACGCCAGGCTATTCAGAAGTCAAGTTTGAGGTAGCTGCTACGTCAAAGCTTGGTGTAAGAGGACACAAAAGACATGGTAGTGGTGAGAAAAACGAGGGGCGTTTGAAGCGGGCTTGCGCAACGGGTATTCAACCACGCAACATCTCGGAGAAAGAAAAGGTAAAGATTGATTCTGAAATCTCAGTGGCTCAAGACTACAGTCCTAGAACTTTAGGGGCAAAAGACATACCTCCCGTTCGATGGAAGCGCAGGGAAGTATGAAGGCCAGTTTCTCAGTCTCTCATGTCTGGGCGGACCACAAGACCGCCTGCTCGTATTTCCTAAGAAATCCATCATATAGATAGATTCTCTATACATTGTTTCACATAATTGTAGTGTTTCATAATATTTTAAATGGTTGTGTTGGTTGCAGGATTAATTTTCGCTCTGGCTTGACGGTCGGGCAATCTGTTGCATGACGTGGTGCGTTGCACGACGCAGTGGGGTACGTTACGTACTATTACAAGAGCCTCTTCCGTCTGGACCCTTGGCTCACGCTGCAGCATACGTCATAGATGGTGAGACATTAGATGTAGGCAAGCGCAATGAATCAACGCACCATCTAACCGGCTTCCTGCAGGATGTTGGATCGAAAACGTTGAATGCGAATGCCGTGCGACAGGCCGAGAGACCGATGAGAAGCCTCGAGGTAGGCCTATTAGCCATGGTCTGCATAAACGAGTGCCAAGGCGCGCCCAATTTTTCGAGGCAATACGGCATCGCGCCCCGATTACCAAGCAGAGGAGCCCGGATGGAAGCCATTCAAGCCAAGGTTGAAGGGATTATGGCGACGTGCCCTGGTCGATAGCCGTGGCGTCGGTTCGGACCATCGCCCATACTTTGACCTGCCAGGACAAGGAGAGTCTGGAACAGGAGCCGGGGCATCCAAGACGCCAGGCTTGTTGAAGCCCGGAGGCTGACACATCAACCGCGCGCCCTCCGCAAGATCCGGACTCCGCCTGGCTATACCCGAAACAAGCTCCGCAAGGCCGACAATCCGTCGATCTTTAATTGCGCCTTTGGAACCCAAAAGTCGGGCTGTTGGCATCCGTCCATCACTGTCAACTTCATCAGTGATCACATTGAGTCATTGCGCCAGGACGATCTGTTTGCAAGTGTCGCTCGAAACGCAGACGAGAACGTGCAGTGTCCAGTTTGAATCGGTGCCAATTACTGCCGTCAACAATCCGGTCGCAATGCCGCGCCGCTCGTCTCCCAATCCCATCAAGACGACAGTTCCGGCCGCTCTCGACTTGACAGAAGTATCCAACCGCTCGCCTCGGGATGGCTCCTATCCACAAAGCGCCGATATACCCTCGACTCCGAAGAAACGTCTATCGCGAGCAGCCGAGGGCGCCAGTCCAGATCTCATGGCGGTTCCTGAAACAGTATTGTATCTAGCCTATGGCTCCAACATGGCGGCGGCCACCTTTTTGGGCATGCGTGGCATCCGCCCGCTGTCGCAAGTCAATGTCTCGGTCCCTTCCTTGCGCTTGACGCTTGGCCTTCGCGGAGTGCCATATCGCGAGCCGTGCTTTGCGAATGTCGCCTTCAGGGATCTTCCGGAGAGAGCAACGACCAATGCCTGGAAAGCCGACAGTGAATGGGACGGCCAGCTGATGGGCATTGTGTACGAGGTGACGGCCAAGGATTGGCGGACAATTATGCGGACCGAGGGTGCGGGCTCTTCTTACAAGGAGATTGTGGTGCCCTGCGTTCCTATTGGAAGCAAGAAATCTTCTGCAGACAAGACGGTGACTTCTGACGATCCGAGGCCTTTTCTGGCAAGGACTTTGTACGCCGCGCAGACCAATGACGGACACACGGAGCAGCTCGGGTGTTTAAGTCGACTGATGACCATTACTCGGCGTCCCAGCACGCCTGGATATGCAGAAGCCAGCGGGCGGTACTTGAAACTTCTCCGGGACGGCGCGAAAGAGCATGATCTTCCAGAATGCTACCAGGAATACCTGGCGTCGTTGCAGCCGTATACGATTACGCACTGGCGGCAGACGATTGGAGGGTCGATCATGCTTGCGTTGTGGGCGCCTCTGCTCCTTTTCTTTCTGAAAGCTACAAGCTTCATCGCCGACGAGAACGGCCGATTCCCCGGGTGGTTAGCCAAGACGGTGAACGCGTTGTTTAACCTCATGTGGATCAGTTACGATTACATCTTCCACCCGATCTTTGGCAACGGAGAGAGGACGGAGCCAGACGGCTTGAAGGGGGTGCCAGGAAACTCACGGAGAAAGAACGGGACGGAGAAGACGCCGTTGATGACAAACGGCAAGACCATGTAGGAGGCGCCGGCTGCTTATAGACTATTCTTTTAAGTAAACAAGCCAAATCTTTTCATCAGTGCTGAACACTGTTAAGAGTTGCGACTGTCGCCGCCCGGACTCGAAGGGTTGGAGGTTGTTGGAGGTCCATCGTGGCACGTGGAGGTGGCCAGAGTCGCAACGGCAGAGGCGGCCTCCAATCTACTGCGCATTTGTATGACAATGTCATTGTGAACAGCCAGTGTCATGCCACGAATGTGGTTGCGCCGAGTGGGCTTACAGCGGCCGTTGGCGGCCTCACGCCTCGGTCCGGGGAAAAGGAGCCAATTGCTGGCGACTAACTTAGTCAATCGAACGAGGTCACGGATCAGTTACAGTGTGTATCATCAATACAATCGTCGACCGAAACCCCCGTCGTTCATCGGCTGCAACTGTATCGTCACGTCGGGTAGATTCCTCGGCACGGACTTTTGCCCTTGTCTCACCATCCGGCGACTGGCCACGGAGGGTATCACTGGCAACGGGACAGGTCGACCGAGCCTAGCCACAGAGGCAAGTCGCGAGATGTCATGGGCTGCTGTTTATCGAAGTGGACCGGACATTGGATCATGATGCGGCTTGAAGTGACATGTGAAAGGACAGAAGCCAACGACCAGGGGCTGGGCCGCATGGCATTGCAGATTTGCAGGGGACCGCGGGACAGGGGGGGGAAGCCTCAAGAGAGTCCCAACAGACGGACAATGTGCGATGGATTGAGATAATGAACCGAGATCTGATGCGACTGCGCTGTGGCGAGTGCGGCGGACAGGGCAGGCGACATGTGAAAGGAGCAAGTGCGCAGAGAGAGTCGCATTTTGCGAGTCCAAGTTCATCTCCTCGGCTCAGGGCACCGAAATGGCCGTCGGGGGGGTTCGAGGCTAAAATGGCCGATCCCTTGAGCTCTGCAAGGTACCCACCACCTGGGAGCTTGCCTGGAACAGCAGGCGGTAACTCCGCGCGTGAGCAGCTCGTCGCGCGCAGAGTCGGCGATGCGTCATTCTGCCGCCTTGAGCTTTGCTTCCGGAAGTGCAAGTAGCCAGTACGTACCTGGACGTTACACGAAAGTCGTTGACGGGTTCAAAACCCGAGCGTGGTGCCTTGGTAAGTTCCTCGCTCAAAGGTAGACTGCGCCAAAGAAAAAACTTTTTTAACGAATTGAGGATTAAACACAGCGCCTATTTGGCTCAGTACGTATTACGAAGTAACTCGGAAATTGATCATGGACGTGCGCCGGAGCTGTGCAGTCGGACATTGTCGCGGACTTTTCGAGGCAGCTTGTATAGAGTACCGGCCAAAGCCGCCCAGCAGGTACCTGCGTCCTGCCGGCGACTGAATCCCCCCATGTCGCCGCGCCTGCCCACCTCGGGAGGCTTGAGCAAGAAAGGCAATTGACGGGCTTCAACTGATTTCCCCGCCTTCCGTCACATCTGAGAAATATATCTGCCTTGTCGCCCTGCCTTTCTCCCTTTTCCCGGAGTCTACATCTCCACGCCTGGCCGTCGCATGCTCAGGTCACTTGTCTCGCGTTGCGTGCCCTCCTCTATCAACAGTCTACGAAGCCGCTCCGCGCTCAACTCTACACACTCGGCCAAGATGGCTGCATCTGCGCTGCTGGGCGGTCATGTCAAGAAGCACAAGGTCACCATTGTAGGGTCCGGCAATTGGTATGTCTCTGCCTCGTCCACCCAAGATACGCCGGCTAACTTGCGAGTCTCGATGCAGGGGTTCAACCATTGCCAAGATTGTGGCCGAAAACACCAAGCAGCACCAGCAGATGTTTGAGGAGGAGATTCAGATGTGGGTGTTTGAAGAACAGGTCGCGGTTCCCCCCGACTCGAAGCACTACGACGCCTCGCTCGGCGATGCTCCTCAGAAGCTCACCACCATCATCAACAAACACCACGAAAACGTAAAATATCTGCCCGGCATCACCCTGCCCTCCAACATCATTGCCAACCCATCCCTCGTCGATGCCGTCCGCGACTCTACCATTCTCATCTTCAACCTGCCCCATCAGTTCATCGGCAACGTCTGTAACCAGCTTCGCGGCCACATTCTGCCCTTTGCCCGCGGCATCAGCTGCATCAAGGGTGTCAACGTTTCCGACGACGACGTCAGCCTCTTTAGCGAATGGATCGGTGATGGCCTTAACATCTATGTCGGCGCCCTCAGCGGCGCCAATATTGCCAGCGAAATCGCCGCCGAGAAGTGGTCCGAAACCACAGTCGCCTACGACCCACCCCCCATGGACAGCAGGGCGCCCACCCCTAGATCGGGGAGCCCCATGCCCAGCCCGGGCGTCACCGTCACTGAATTCAACGACGGCCACCATCGCGACGCAAGAGGTCGCACCTCCAAGACGAGGTTGACTGGTGTCCCCCCCGATTACCCGCCTCTCGACCACGAGTGCTTCCGCATGCTCTTCCATCGCCCCTACTTCCACGTCCAAATGGTCTCGGACGTCGCCGGTGTTTCCCTTGGTGGCGCCCTCAAAAACATCGTCGCCCTCGCTGCTGGCTTTGTTGATGGTCGCGGCTGGGGTGACAACGCAAAGGCTGCCATTATGCGCATCGGACTCATGGAGATGGTCAAGTTTGGCAAGGAATTCTTTGGCGAGACGGTCCAAAGCTCCACATTTACCGAGACATCTGCCGGTGTTGCCGATCTCATCACCTCCTCGTCTGGTGGACGCAACTTCCGATGTGCCCGCAAAGCCGTCGAGAAGGGCATCTCCGTCGACGAGGTAGAGAAGCAGGACCTCAACGGTCAAAAGCTCCAGGGCACAACGACTGCATACGAAGTCAATAGCTTCCTCAAGGCTCGTGGCCTCGAAAAGGATTACCCTCTCTTCACAGCTGTCAATGACATTCTGCGTGGCACGAAGAACGTCGACGATATACCCGCTCTTGTCGCCGCAGTCGACGATAACTGAGTCGAGACGTGAAAGAGCCGGGCTATAGACGGATAAACATCACCAGAAATGACACTCTAGAAATGGATCGGCGCAGGCGTTTATAAGGCTACAAAATAAGACTACTTTTGATTCTAAAGGACTCACGAGACCAAGACGGCGACCGAGTAGCCATTCGTGTATTGTGAACCACGCTTGCAAGCGACGACCCGGGTGGTCAATACGTATTGAATATTATTTGCGAGTATCGGATGAGATCAGTGATTCAAGGCGCTGATCCAGCGTCTACTAGGTAGAAAGAAGATACAGGCAGTCTATGCTTTCGTTATACATGCAGTCACGAAACGTTGAAACATGGCATCTCCAACGCAGACGACCCAGGCATCCAACCCTCATGCCACTTGATACTTTTGCTGCGCAAATTCCAGGAAATAGGACATGCCATCCTGGTATTGACTCAGCGGCCGGGGGGAGCTTCTTCCGACTTCGCGAACCGTGCAGTTATTCGTAACGGATACCCCATGATTAGCGGTAAGGGGTTGTTGCCCCCGATCCTCGGCAAAGCGATCGTCAAGCCAGTTGATCCAGAGCTGCTGCGTGGCGTACAGAACCGATGGGTGACCCTGCTGGGGCACCCTGACATACTCAAACTTCCGACGAGGGTACCGACGGCACGTCTCAATGACATACTTTTCCGTGATGTTGACGGAAAGAATCCTGTCGGCTGCGCCGTGAATCACCAAGAGGGGGTCTGCAAAGTCCTTGCCGCCGGGCATCGTCATGTTCACAAATTCCTTGGCCGCCTTCGTCTGGAAGAAGTCTGTGCGAACCAATGCTTGTCTGGGATTCGCGGCGCGAACCTTTGCGAGGGCGACGGACGACGCCGAACTGCACCCTTGAATCCCCAAGATCAAGTCTAGAAACTTGAAAGCGGTATCCGTCAAGATGTCTGCGAGACTTACGCCCTTGATGGCATACATGATGGCTTTGGCAGCCCGTACGAGACGAACGCTGTGGGCGATATCTTTGCTGCTGAGTTCAATCAGGTTTGTGACGGGCGCGACGGCAATGGATCCGAGATAGCCCGGAATCTTCGCCCGGAGCTGCTGCTGAGCGGCGGCCCATGCCGCGCCACCGCCCTGCGAATGGCCCATGACGACAAAGTCGCCCGTCAACTCACCCGGAAACGCAGCCTGCGCCGCCTGAGCAGAGTACAAGATGTCGTTGCCTTGGGCGGAGAGGCCGAGGTACTCGTGCTCTATCGTCGCCCCGTTGGCGTTCTTGGAGACGCCGAGGCCGGCGTAATCGGTCCCCACGACGGCGAAACCCGCCAAGGCGAGCGTGTACGGCGCCGTGAACTGGTACCACAGGTTGCGGATGTGTGAGGGCGCGCACTCGGCATCGACGCCCGACGTGCCGTGGCCCCAGGCGACGAGCGGTGCTCTGCGGTCGTCCACGGCGGCGGCGCCCCGGCGGACACGGGGCTCGTAGGGCCATAGGATGAAGGCCGAGACGGGTACGCGCGTCCCGTTCACGCTGACGGACTGATACACGAAGCGCGAGAGGGCGAGGGCCGGCGCAATGGTGTAGGGGGTCGTGTTGGTGAAGGCCTCGACCTTGAGGACGGCACCTGGCGCGGCATCGGACGCGTTGGCCGGAAGCGAGGTGTAAAAGGGGTCCGTCAATACGGATCCCGTGGCCCAGTTGGACCGCTCGAAGCGCACAACGACCTCGATGTCGGCGGCGTCGGCGGCCGTCAGGTTGAGCGGCGCGAGCTGGGCCTCGGACAGTCGAAACGTCGAGTTGAACGTGTCGGGCTGGGGCCGGAGGGCGGCCGCGAGTGGCGCCAACCCGGTGAGGACTCGCAAGAGTCCCATTCCCGACGATGGAATCCCGGAGCCAGAGAATTACACGCGCTTTCTGGTAAGACCTTGCGAGAACGAGCTGGGCAAACAGGTCAGGGTGGTAGACGAGCGACCCTTTATTCCAGTGATGCTCGTCGTCATTGTCGCGACTGAGCGCTTGCATCTTTTGAGCTTGAGATGCCTAGCTTCACTCACTGTGGATCAGCCCAAACATTGTGTCACCAGGGCCTTGCCTTTAACCCGTGGCCAGATGGCGCGCGCCGTCCAACATGTGGACTCACGAGTCTCTCGGTTGGGCTCCTGCCAAAGGCTGCGCGGTCCCCTTGAAGTTTTCGTTCACGGTTCATGATTCACATGTTCTCCTCCGCGCCTTTTCGTCATTTCCGCCGCTGCGAGAATTCGGGACGCGTCCAGATGGACATGGGAAGAGACAAAGCCGGCATGTTGGATACCAAAGCTAGGCAAGCGCTTGCGGCTAGGGACGAGTCCGTCTGCGGCGGCTCGGCAAAATCTAAGACTCCCGGGGCAAGAATTCTCCTGCGTGAGGCGACGGGTCGTTCTCGTGGCAATTCTTGCGTGACAAGAACAGTTGAGCAGTCTACGCTCTGGCTTTGTCGTCGTTTAGACAGGAGCCGTCTCGACCGAGGCACGACTTTCACCATCAGACTAATCCCACCGGCTCTGCTTGCCCTGGCCCCTCGGGAGCGGCACGTCTCCCGAGGAATATCTCGTCTGTTTCTTTGGTATGCGTCGAGAAACATGAGCTCGACAAGAACAAACGTGACTCGGCCCGGCCTGGCACCCTCCGCAAGATCCCGGCATCTTTTGCGGCCCCACTCCGGCGCCGGCCAAGAGATTTCTCACTTCATCCCCGAGGCAACGGCTGGCCTCGTTTGGCATTCCAGAACTCTGCTAGTTGAGAAGCTCTGCGGCTGATCGCCGTGAGCAGTAACCAATACCACCGGGTTCAACGGCCTAGTCGAGGAAATCATGACAGTCGGCATGTCTTCATCGTCGACGTTCAAAGTCGGCCGCAGGCGTAGACGGCCTAATCGCCGTGATCCACGCCATCTCTCCCTGACCCCAAACCCCGTTGCAGTGCAGCAGAGACCGGGGCCAGGGTGACCTGGTGGCCATGTGCAGGCACCGTCCGGCCGGTCGACCTATGGCAGGACAGAACAGGCCTCGGATCTCTTCGCGGCGGTTCCCGTCCTGCGGCCGCCTTGTGCCCGGGCGGGCGACTCTCTTTACCGCCTCTCGCCCGCCGTTCTCAAGCCGTTTGCGTGCGTGAGGGGGGGACATGACGACACGATTGGGCGTGGGTGCAAGGACCTGGGTGTCGGACGCATTCGAGACATCCATTCTCTTCGGAGGGCAGTCGAATAATCCCCCATTGGCTGTCGAATCTTCCCCATCGGCAACGGCGATAACGGTCTTTCTGCAGCGGCAGCCAAATGTCCTCGTCGGGGGTAATCGACGGTCATCCAGGGAGCGCATCGCGACTCCTCATCTTCCTTTGCTATCTGCAACTGTCTTGTGTCCTCTCTTGGCCAGCCGTACCTCTGGTCGCTCAGACCCTGGAGCCGCCTCTGTGCCGGGCTCGTCTCGTGTGCCGAGCAGATTGGCGAGGAGAGACAGCCTCGTTTGTCCCGAGCGCCGTGTGCCACTGGATTCAATAGCCATGAGTTGCCGTCTACGTCCAGGACCCTGAAGCATGGAGTATCTCGAGCCTTCAAGGCCATAAAAGATTCACTCTGCCGCCACTTCTCACGGGATTGGTACGCTACTTGCTCACGCATCTAGCCCCCTTTATCCCACCCAGTCTCCCTCCCCATTCTGCCATGGCACGCCCCGGGTCCCTGACCGCGGCCGAAAAGGCGCTCCATGACCAGTCCAACCTTCTGCCACAGAGGCAGCTCGTGTCGTGCCTGGGAATCCTGTCCCTGGCCATGCTCATCTCCTTCATTGACCAAAACGGCATCTCGACGGCGCTGCCGGCCATTGCCGCCGACCTCGACGCCCGCGCCACCATTTCCTGGGCCGGCACCGCGTCGCTGCTGGCCAACACGACCTTCCAGATGCTCTACGGCCGCCTCTCGGACATTTTCGGGCGTAAGACAATCTTCATCGCCGCCGTCCTGCTGCTCGCCCTCGCGGACCTCCTCTGCGGCCTGAGCGCCTCGCCCGGCGCCTTTTACGTCTTTCGCGCCGTCGCGGGCGTCGGCGGCGGCGGCATCACAAACATGGCCATGATCATCGTCTCGGACGTCGTCACCCTCGAGCGCCGCGGCAAGTACCAGGGCATCACCGGCAGCATGATTGGCCTCGGGAGCGTCCTCGGGCCCTTTCTCGCCGCTGCCTTTGCCGAGCGGGCCACATGGCGCGCCCTCTTTTGGATGCTGGCGCCCCTTGGTGCCCTCAACGGCCTGTTGGCCTATCTCTACCTGCCCTCCAAGGAGCCGACGGCGCGCTTCTCCGAGAGCGCCAAGAGCATCGACTGGATGGGCATGCTGACGTCGTCGGTCGGCACCATTTTCCTGTTGATTCCCATATCGGGAGGTTCGTTGCCTCAGGGATTCCGAGATATTCGGGGTTAGCTTTATACTAATGCTGCGTTATTCTAGGCGGCGCATACTTTTCTTGGAGCTCACCAATGATCACCAGTATGCTGGTCATTGGAAGCGGCTCGCTGATCCTCTTTGTACTTGTCGAGTGGAAACTGGCCAAGCTACCCATGATGCCGAGTAAGTGATGTCTCCAAGACTCTAACCCTTGTCAGACGCTCTGCTTACACGGCAACGCCTTCAGTCTCCATGTATCGGAATCCCGTCATTGTAGTGCTGCTGAGCCAAAGCTTCCTGCTAGGCCTTGTGTATCAGTCCTACGTCTACTATATCCCCCTGTACCTCCAAAATGCCCATCAACTTCCGACTCTCATATCGGCCGTCATCTTTGTCCCCATGATGGGTATGCAGAGCATAGTTTCTACGCTTTCTGGGCTTTGGATATCCAAGTACAAGCGATACGGTGTGGTCATTCGTTTCGGTTTCGGAGCCTGGACGCTGTAAGTCCAGTCTGAACAAATGGCTGGCCTCGAGCCTGGCCACCGACCCTCTTGGCAGTACTGACTTTATCAAAGAGGAGCAGGATTGACGTTGCTGTATATGCGAAAAACGAACCCAGCCGTCATCATCGTCATCCTCCTCACCATTGGCACGGGCGTCGGTTGTGTCTTTCAGCCGACACTCGTCGCCCTGCAGTCTCATACCAGCAAGTCCCGCCGCGCCGTCGTTATTTCCAACCGCAACTTTGTCCGCTGCGCAGGAGGCGCGTGCGGGCTCGCCATCTCCGCCGCCGTCCTCCAGGCCAGGCTGCGCGCCACGCTGCCTGCAGAGTTCGCTTACCTGGCGGGCTCCACGTACGCCCTGCCGCACCTCAAGGGGGGCGTGCCCGCGGACGTCTTGGATGCTTATATGGCTGCCAGCCACGCAGTCTTCATCATGCAGGTGCCCTTGATCGGACTGTGCTTCTTGGGCACCGCATTCATCCGGGATAGGGGCTTGGAGCCCATGGAAGAGGCTGATGCTGCACCTGGTCAAAGTGGGATTGCGGACGCAGAGGCACAGGCGGTCTCCGATGCGACCGACTCTGTTGAACGTGCGTCAGCGCGTCGGGGACAGCGATAATAGCACATGCAGGTATGGGCTCGAGGAAGACGGAAGCCGGGCACTGAGTTCCCCCAAGGACATCAGCTCTTCTTCTATAAAGGACTTAACGTAGACTCTATCGGACGAATGTAATGGGATCGGACCCGGAAAACGATATAACCAAGATTAGGATAGCTGTTACATAAGAAGAAAATGTTTATTCCAATGCTGATTTAGCTGTTATTCAGTCATGTAATCTCGGACGAGTCGTGACAGGCGGTTACTGCGCATACCGCCGTTTCCTACTTTAACTCCTGTCCAGCTTGGACGTGAGAAGCGAAAGTAAAGTCGTCGATGGCTCCCACAGACCCCATACGCGGTCCATGATCGGGCAATGCCGCTCGCTTAGGCTGCCGTAACCATCTGCAGAGCTGCCCAGACAGGGATTCTCATAACTGGCAGTCGGTGCTCCTAGCAGAGCTGACGTCTTCTAGACCAAGACAACGCCGTTGGAAGCCTTCCAGAATCTGCACTTTCCATGCGTCAGGGAGTCGGCCGCAGTGAGCCGCATTCGTCGCCGCGCATATGATCATCTTATCGCCGTTGCTGGCGCCGGGCTTCGTGCATAGGCCCAGGGTATGCGTTCGATTGCTGCGAGGCTCTTACATCTCGGGATGCCAATTACAATGCCGCCATCTGTGTTTTGCGTCCAGATATTTACTAGCGACATGTAGCATCGGTCGTACAAGCCGTGCAGGGGGTCTGTCCGGTTGACTGCTCGCATGGTCGTGATGGCCCCCAAATTATCTCCAGAGCTATCGACACAACGGCGAGGCTAACAAGCCACTCCTCGCCAGGCCTTGAAGTCCGATCTGACGCCACGGCTGTGCCTCCATGCAACTGAATGTACCCAGCGGAACGGACGTGGCGTTGCGCCATCAAGGGTCGGCGGTAGGGGCGGTTGACGGGACATGCTGGGGTTTTGCAGGCAAAATCGCACAGATCCGAGCGTAGCAGATGCGCGGAGCACCGATATCGGCTTTGTGACCGCCATGAACTATTCACGTGCATCAAGATGTCAAAATGCCTGGATGAAATGCCTCATCCCCATATCCCGAAGGCTCACCGCGGCGGGCGTCTTGGGTGCGGACCATGACTCTTGGAATACGGCGCCCGGTGTTGCCTCGTACCTCAGAAGAATCACTTGGAATAGACCGTTGCTGACAACTTTGACTTTGAGACGAAAGGGCGCCCAACGGACAAGAATGCCCCGTGGGCATCAATATTCAAGGCAGCGGAGCAGCATGGCGTAGGTTCCGATCAGCCCGGCCATCGGCCCCACTCGGCCCGGGCGCCAAGCCGATCTCACATTGGGCCACCGGAACATCAATCAGCGCTGCTGAAAGACCCATTTAACTACCTTGACTGGCTCGTATCACTCGTAAATTACTGGGGAGTATCGTCTCGACGAGTCTATTTTGAGACTTGTCTACGAGGAGCCTGCATGGTGATTCGAGGTATATCCTGGCAGGGTATAAGTAGACTTTTCACCTGGGAAACCAACTTCACTAGCTCTATTTAACTAACCCATAGTCTGAGGTTGTCCCAAGATGTGGCACGTTGTCTGCGTGAGTGGGAACACGTCTCGCACCTAAGATTGATAACTCGGAAATAAACAGGGAGTCTAATTGACAATGAATCCGGGATTGCGGATCTCTGAATTCGCGGCGAGCCGATAATGCAGAATTATAGAGCCTTGAAAGGGCATTAACACAGCCATGTTCGGGAAATCTTGTTTCTCAAATAGTTAACATATGCCGTCTTGGCGAAGTATCCACAGTCATTGCATACATTGCACAGGCATTGCTACGAAGAGATTCCCAACGTTCAATCAAGTGAAGGCGCCAAAAACTTTTCATGATTCAAGGCCAGCGTAGGTACCATGAGCCGAGTTCGGTATACGGGGCGATGCCCCATATCCTTCTGCAGCTGTGGAATCTCAGTGGACTCGATCCCAACAACACAAGTATTAAGCTACGCAAGTAGAGCAATTTAGTAACAGTTGTATGGGACCCTGACTTTGTGACACTAAGCTCTCCACAGCAAGTGAGATCAAGTTTTGAGAGGAATAGCGCCGGCTACTTTGGGGAATGTCAAGTCTAGGGTCGGATCCTCGAGTCTCGTCTCAAACACACAACTCATGGCCGTTCTCATCTGACACCTAATACCGAGACGCAAACATTGGACTCAATTCAAAGCTTCGCTCGATTCAAATCATAACCTATTTATCAGGTAGGCACTTTATCTCACTACGGACATCCTCGAATTCCTGGTGGTTGCCCATTACCACTTGCTTGTTGACTTTCTGAAGGATCAGATGCAAAGCACTAGCCTTTTCCGCCGATGAAGACCGGTGTAGGTCCCAATCCGTGGCCTATAAGGGTCCTGGCGATATCATAGCGGCGCATGAGTAGGCACGGTGGAATCGTACCGGCCAGCCGGACGACTATCATTACGGAATCAAAGTTCTCTCTGGCATATGGACTCCGCTTCGCCATGCCCCGCCCGGTGATCGGTACTACGAAGATCGAAATTGTTGTTACTAATGACTTCAATCTAGATCGCACGTGGGACTTAGGACGCGATGGTCGTGCAATCACGCAACAGGCCACAACGTCGGTTTAAAAATGTGATCATAAAGCGCTTCCATGTATTAGGAATCTTCACTATAATTTCAGAGGGCAAGAATCCATTCGTTGAAGATTGCCGATCCGCGACGCTCCCTCTGAAGAACAACCCGTTGAGGTTCTCGCAAGGCTGGTTGCCGTATAATTACGTGTACCTACATCAATATACATGGAATGTCATATCGAAGTCTTCTCCAGAAATCCTATAAAGAGCAAACAACGTGGACAGAAATGCTGCCTACAGAGGGCAACTCAAGCCATCTATGTCGTTCACAGCTTATCACCTTGACATATCCACGACGGATAAGAATCCGATAATACACACTATCTTGTCTCCTCTCTATGCAACCTCGGCGTTGGCAACGTGTGGCGGGGAGCCCTCTTTGACTGCACCATGAAGATTGCCAAGGTCTTGTCAGTAGGTCTGCTACAAATACGTCACTAGTCAAAGCCATCTCTCAGACCATTTGCTAATACTTTAGTCAGGCCTCGCCGGAGTAGTCGATGGCGAGGGCTGGGAAACGCGAACTAGATGCAGCCCGAGATATCCACCCTTACGCCTAGAAGCCGCTCGATTAAGCACCCTTTCTGGCAACGATCTCGGGGTGCTCGTCGTTGGTGACACCAATCGCGACGGAAGAGTTGATGAAGCCGATTTACCTGGCAAAGAAACCTGGACACGTCAGTCCGGCGCACTCTTTCTCGCCGGTATCACAGATACAAGTCGCCGTTGCTACCAGCAAATCAACGAAGCAAAACCAGACCATGGGTTTGATTTGTGCCACCGTGCTTCTGTAATGCGCTTCGCAGAGAGTGTCTTTTGGCTCCCCTGAAAGTCATTCTAAATTGAGACTTGAAAGACACAGTCGAAGCTCACATTGAGATCACCAACTGTACTGCCTAAAGCATGGTTCGCATTTTCCTTTGCAAAGAAAGTGAATGGCAAAACATAGACCAGCGGTATTAATACTCTCCTCAACAGTTGAGAGAAGGGGTTGAGCTTGGAATCGAAGCTCGAGATGTACGTCGACCAGGTGGCTGGCATGGCCGCGTTGCGCTCGAGATAATTGTGCAGGATGAGGGTCGAACTATTCGCGACGCCGTCGAGCTCCGTGTCGCCCCTGTCCTGCTGCACCACCACGGGCAAGCCGCTGAACAGCTATTCACCAAATCGGAAGATATGGAAGTCTTTCTCGGGTAACGTTTATGAATGATCCTCAAGGCAGGTTTGTGCAAGACTTGCAGCAACTTTCGAGAGAGAACAACGCCATGATGCTTGTCCACGTTATCGAGGACCGAGAGTAATTTGACGCGTGGGTGCAGGATGACTTCGAGCCTGGATATATGGGCACCCCAGGCCTTAAGGATCCTATTGGAACTCGTGTACTGTTTCGCTCGTCGCAAATATGGCGCAAGAGTGGTCGGCAAACTTTTCGACACCTGTGATCGGATACCGTCGGAGCAGTGCAGCATCTCCGCAAGCATAGTTGGCTTGAAGGCTATACTGGAGGACTTGGTAATCTGGAGGCCTTTCCGCCCCATGTGCGCAACGATCAAGCTTTACTGGCGGGCAGGGCAGTCATGGGCTATCTTGGTTCAACGTTCGTTTATCCCTTACATGTTGACCTTCTTGACGGCACAAGAAGAACAAGCTCCTATCCTGCTGGATACCACTTGGCTTCAAGCAGGGCTTACGGATGAATTCTTTCATTTTGGGCCCTCCAAAATGAAGCGAGGCTGGGTAGTTATGGGTCAAGATCCCTTGGCCGGCCTTCAACTGCTCCGCAACGCTGACGCAGATGGACACGGTCATGTCCAAGTAATGTCGCGCCCTTGACTTTCGTCTGATTGGATGGAGTGCGTCCCTTCAATGACGGTTGAGCAGATTCTTCAGGATACAGTACTGGTGGACTTTCAGAAGCTTGCTGCCGCGGAGATTGATAAGAATATTGCGATTCTCAAAATCAAAACCGGCATTACCGACGACGATATCATTCGCGTGCCAACACTTTACACCATGCAGAGCGATCCCTTCATCCTTTAGAAGTGTATGGAAAAAATCACGTAGGAGTTCAATCGCACGTTGCCTAAAGACGGACCGAGGCCGGATGGCGACCCAAGTCTCTACATCAAGAAACGGATCCTGGAGTACATTAACAAGACCGTGGGAGACACTGCTCTTTCAATTTATCCGGCAGCTGTGAACGACATCGTCCTAAACCAGGGCAGGATGATTGTTCCCAATGTCTGGGGACCTGTTGTCAATCGCGTTGATATCTTGTCGGCAGCGGTGCGTGCGGCTTACGCCAAAGCCAGTTTTGACGTTAGCTTCATCGACACATTCTTGTCTCATCATATTCTTCAGGGGAATGCGTATTGCGCGACAATCGCTATTCGGGAGATGACAGCAAGATGGTGGTGAGGAGGTCTGGTAGGCCTCAAATTCATGTGGGACTCGGGAGCAGGTGGGTTGTAGCCATGGTATGTTTTTGCAAGACAGTGTACCTTTTGAGCTTTCGGTCCAGTGTTACTATCCGTTATTCGTCAGGGGGTTGTTTGGATTTCCCGTTATCATCTTCAAACGGTGTATTGGAAACTATGAGTGGCGCATGACTCAACAGAAGCTCAAATGCCCTCGCCAACAAAAAGCTCAAGGCATTTGCCATTTTATTCAGTAGCTCTGCACGAATTGCTCAAATAGCGGCAAACTTTCACGGAGGATCTCAGGATTACCCAACGTGATTCTCACGAAGCCCTTGAAGTCATCCGCGTTGCCATTCCCAAAGGTCCAGCCACCCGGAGACACGCCTACGCCCACTTTTTCTGTAAGCGCTTGACAAAAGGCCACATCGTCGACGGCCGTTCCATCTTTGTGCAAGACCTGCACGAAGGCAGTTCCAGCTCCGGCGGGCTTAGACCAGCGTAGCCTTTCGGGGTTGCGCCCGATGAGTTCCTCGAGCAGCCCTACGCTCTTCTTACAGAGCGCAATGTTCCGCTTCATTAGATTCGGCATTACGGCCTCGTTCAGAGCATATGATGCCACAGCATCGTCAAGCAAGGAAACGCTGATTGTAGTGTAGTCCCGCGTGTTGCTGATTCGGTTCATGAGCTCTTTATCTTGTGATATGATCCAGCCAATGCGAATCCCCGGGATGGCGAACGACTTGGACAAGGAACTCGTCACGACACTCTTTCTATATCCGAGCGAGACAAAGGTGGGAGGGTGAGGCTCGCTGAAGAACAAGGGGGCGAACACCTCATCAGTGAACACCGTGATGTCGGATTTGCGGGCGATTTCGACAACCTGCTGAAGGAACTCTTTCGGTAAAGCGAGCCCCGTAGGGTTATTGGGATTACTGCTCTGGTTAGCCGATCCGAGGAACTGAGAGGTGCGATTTCGGCATACTTGATGATAATCGCCTTGGTGTTCGGCTTGATCAAGCCAGCGAGCTCGTCCAAACGCAATGACCAATATTTTCCTGGATTCATTCGCCACATGTCAACGTCGACACCCCCATATTGTGGAATCAAGTAGAGAGGCCCAAATGTTGGATACTGGCAGATGATGTGGTCGCCTGCGCCGCAAATTGACCCAAGAACGAGGAAGTTTGCCATAATAGAGCCAGGCGTAATCAGCACATCGTCGGCGGTGAACTTAACGTCTTCTGAAGAATGCAGCTCGGCGATGCGCTGGCGCAACCGCACGGAGCCCTCATGTGTCCCGTAAGTGAGCTTGGTTTCGGCGTTCAAGAGTTCGAGGTTTGGATCTGTGGACAGGCTTTGCAAGTCTGAAAGTGAAACAGCCGAAGCGTATGATCCTGAGGGTCAAGGATCAGTCTTCAGGTACGATTGTGATGAGCGGACCAAGACTGTTGAAAGGCCGGAGGAGGCACTCAATACCATGAAGTGAATATTTGCATTTTGGCTATTTAACCCCGCCACAAGATTGTTCCTGTCAGCACATTTCTTCGAATATCATGGACGTAATGGATAAGACGAACCGCGTCGGACCGGACTTGATGAGGCGAACAATATTAGCTGCTTGGTCAAAGAGGCTGAGGTCCGAGGCCGAACTTACTCCAACGGTCCAAGAGAAACTCCTCAAATTTTTGAAACATAACTTACCGTAGGTTCCTTGCCAATGTCGATTGTTCAAACAACTCGCCGATACAAGCATGAAGTGTTTGATTGCGGTGGCCGTGTGAAGGACGAGCATTTGTAATACTGCCTTCCCAGAACACAATGAGACTTGAGCCATTCGTCCCAGGCATCGACGTGGGTTGCATGCGCACGTGCTCACGCCCATGGGTTGGCACTTGGTGTCAGCATTGACGTGCCATGCCGCCTTAGTGCTGACTGCCGCATATCCGATTGCTCTACGAAGGTTGCGCCCAAAAGAAACTTGACTCCAAGAGGTCACATGGCGGCCCGGCTACCGTGCGGATAAGTCAGCCAAGCCGGCTTATCAGCTGACACACACACACACACAAGATCTCAATTGCCTAATTAGGAAGCTATTCCTCGTCAAAGTCCTCCTACTCTTGGTCAACAGCTGCCACCGGCTCTGCAAGTAGAGCCTCAATCTCTTCATAAAGGGTCTGCCTTTCCTGATTGGTCAATTCTGGCGGGCTTGATCCCTCTTTATAAAGGTTATTGCCCTTTAACTAAAGAACCCACTCAATATTGCTAGGCATCCGTTCTACGAGCCTCTATAGCTTCTCTTGCGGGAGGGCCTTCTACTTATCGTGCCACCTAGTAACAAGCTATGTCCTTAAATAAGGTACCTTTTTGCTAGTAGTTCTGCGTTTTAGCATATACCAAGCTGGCTTAATAGGTGAGAGATCCGGCGAGTTAGGGGGCTATATAAGAAAGCAGAAACCACGCTCTTTCTAAAGGTCCCGATTCCTCTAACTTGCGTAGGCAGCTGCGTTATCTTCTTGGGCTATCCAATCAGAGCTCTTGCTAGGCATGTGTGAAGGACTAGCCTTAGTGCGTCTGTATATAAGCGTTAATAATAGTATTAATAACTATGCGGAGGGGAGGAACCTATGGGCGCCCCGGGCCCGGGGCGCGCGCCTTAGGGCGCGGGTTCCTATTACGTAATATCTATACGCAGACCCGAGCTTATAGCTCGAGTTTGTAATAGCTACGAAAGAATATAAGTAGTTAACTATAAATAGAGTTATAAATAGAACTATTAAAAGAAAGAAGGAAAGGGTGGTATACGGACTACCTCGGCGTTACTAGGTAACCTAGGTAGCCCCGCACCGCGCGCGGTTGTCCTACTAACTAGTATTTATTAGCGACCCGACTAGCTCTACGCCGCGTCCGGACCTAGGGTATATAAATAGCCTTATTGCCCCCCTCCTTCCCTCGTCTTTTTCCCTCTTTCCTTACTAACGCCGTTAGAACGTTAATACGCGTAAGCTCTCCTCGCCCGCCTCGTACCCTCCTTACCGCCGCCGCTCCCTCCTTACCGCTACTATTCGCCGCTACCTCGCCTCTTTACCGCGTTCTACCCGGCCCCCTTATCCTCCTATCCTCGTAGCCGCCCTCGCTATATCCGCTACTACTACGCCCCCGCCTCCTCCCTCTCCGCCGCCGCGTCGCGCTATTAGCGCCTACGCTATCGAAGGAAATAGTAACGATAAAGAGAGCGAGGGGCTTAAAGTCCTCTCCTATATATATACGCCCTACCTAGATAAACTACGCTATAATAGAGCCGCTAAATACTACCCCGGCCGCGGTAATTCCTACTAGCGCTACCGCGATAAAAAGTATAAGTACTTCTAAGAGGAGTATTTATTCGCTAGAGATCCGCGCTTACGCCGCGCTACCCGCGATATAGAGGACTTAGTAGCGGCTAAACGCGCTATCGATACGCCTACCTAGGCTAAGACGGCTACCTAACCCTACCGATAGGCCGTCCTAATAGAGGAATTCTAAGCTATCGCTTACTACTTTACTCTACTATTAGAGGCGGCCCGCTAAGCGCCCGCCCCCGTTATAAACGCGTATACCCCCTTATCTATTACTACTACCGCTCCCGACGCCGCCTCTACTACCCTCGTTATTACCCCCCTAGCTATTATCCCCTCCGCCTCGTTGCGCTACGGCTTTAACCCGGCTTTACTTTAGTAGTCGCTCGTATAGTAATAGCTATAATTTTAAAACTAGGTCGTAACCTACCTAAACAAGTTTATCTACTATAATACGGAGTCGATAACGCGCTATATAAAGGCTATAGCGCGTTAGGAGAAGCTTTAACGCTTAGTCTTAGAAGGCTAAGCCTAGGATTAGGCCTAGGCCTAAGAGACTAACGCCGCCTTCGCTAGCGCCTTAGCTATTCTCGCTAGTAACCGCCCCCCGCTTACTATCGCTCTTACCCCCGCCGCGTCCGCCTCGTATATATACTCGCTAGCTAGGATACTAGCTAGTCTCGCTTACTCCGCTACTAGCACGCCCTCCTAGGCTAGCCCGTTTAGTTTTAATACCGCTACT
The DNA here is from genome assembly GCA_000956045.1 of Hirsutella minnesotensis 3608. Classification (NCBI taxonomy): domain Eukaryota; kingdom Fungi; phylum Ascomycota; class Sordariomycetes; order Hypocreales; family Ophiocordycipitaceae; genus Hirsutella; species Hirsutella minnesotensis. The sequence goes on from KQ030552.1 coordinate 222,665, forward strand.
ACCTCGCCTACGCTTACTACCGGACCGCTTACTAATATAGCTACGTCCGCCTTTAGTACGCTTATAACGCGCGCGCCCCCCGCCTCCGCTCCCGCTACTTACTAAAACCCTAGCCCTAGCCCCGATACCCCGACCCGCTAGCTTAATTTTAAAAGTAAGGAGAAGTATAAGTATAGGATAGAGGACGAGTTCTAGACCGACGAGGAGGAGGATAATAAGTAAGAGTAAGGAGGGGATAGGTAGGACGCCTAAGGAGCCTAGCTAGGGGAGGATCGGGCGCGACCTAGGCGCCGCGATTATATTTAAGTTTTTTATTAGTTTATTTATATTAAAGTAGATTTTTATTTAGAAGTATTCGCCGTAGTTAGACCGCTACTAAGGGCCCCGCCCTTAGAATTAAGTTTTTAATATTTAGGACTATTATAGACTTATACCTCTCTTTATTATACCTTATACTATGTAAGTACCTTAGTTTCTTATATACTCTTTAATAGCTCCTAGGTTAGTATAATATAGCTACGCTATTTAACGAGGACGTTCCGCCTTTACTCTTTCCCGCGTGCGTTCTTAGCGGCTAAGATCTTTTCGACCTCGTACTTAGCGAGACTAGGGTTAGTATCTAAGAGTTAGAGTAAGGGATCTAGCCTAGAGTTTACTAAGGATTAACTTAGGAGAGGGTTAGACGCCGCCCGCTTAACCTAGTTAATATAGAAAGCGGAGTAAATACCGCGTAGTATATTTAGCTTAATAGTAAGAGGGTATAGGATATCTACGACCTTATACTTAGCTATTAGCGCGTTAAGTTTCTAGTAAGGCCGGTTTATTTTAATATTTTTTATATTAAGCTATACGTTGTCCCCGGCTTAGAAGCGCTTAGCTAGGCGTCTCGAGGCGTTCGTAGCGTCTTATTATCGCTATTACGCTTAGGCGATCGCGGCCTAAGCGATATCTATCCCCTCCTTAAGATACTATACGAAAGCTACTACCCTACCCTTTAGAGATATCGAGGATATAAAAATATCGCGGATTTATTAAATTAACTTAAAGTCGAACCTATAAAGGGCTCGGTTTAGGCTTAAGCCCGTAATAAATAAGTTACGATTATTTAATACGAGCTAGTAGGCCGGTAGGTAGCTAGCCTAATCGAACTAGGAGAAGGAGACTATCGTATATAGTATTACTTATACCTCCTAGTTCGCCCTCTCCGTCCCTTTATTAATCTAGGGGTAGTAGGCTATAAAGAGGAGCTACTCGACGCCGACCTCCTTATATAGCGTTAACTAGAAAAGGCTAACCTAATTCGTCCCGCGGTTAGAGATAACGCTAGTTAAGAACCTATAGAAACGCTATTAATAGTCCCGGAACCTCCTCGCGTATACCTTAGCTTTTATTAACGTTATTACCTTAAGTTATACGTACTTAGATAACTAGTTAGTAATAACTATTAAGTATCGGGGGTCGCCCTTATCTATAGCGGGTAGGTTAGTTATAAAGTCTATAGAAATTATACTCTAGAAGTAGTCTATATTTAAGAGTAGTTGTAATAGGCCTTATCTCCGTTAGCGGTTAATATAGCTACTATAGTAGTAGTAATTCCGTATAAACCTCGCGACGTCTTAGGATATACCCTCCTAGTAGAATTCCTACTATAGGAGCTTAAATATCGTATTCTTACTAAGGTACCTAGCTATTAGCGAGTCGTGCGTTCTCTAGATAAAGACCGTTATTAAGGGTTCCTACTTTAGGATTTATATATACCCCTAGAACTATAGTAAGCTATACACCGATAAGGTATAGTCCGCGATTTACTCCCTTATATTCGCCTAGGGAGGGAATTTATATTCATTCCTTAATAGGGCCCGGACCTTCTCTACGTACGACTTATTATAAGTAAGCGTAGTTACCTAAAGCTACTAGAGGTACGAGTTACGGAATAGGGCTAGCGCTACTTCCGAGGTAAGCGCCGTAGCTATAGTAGTTTCCTAGGTCCGGTCTACTAAGGCAATTCCTTCTTACCCGTTATTCGCTAGGAGGGCTCTAATCGCGCTAATCGTAATTAGCGTTATAACTATACTAAACCTAACCGCTTTATCCTTATAGTCCTACTCCCGTCTAGAAAGGGCATCCGGCCGCCCCGCCCGGGACCCGGGTTAGTATTAAAAGTAGTAATTAAAAAGCGCGAGCGTCTCCGCCTAGCGGGCTTAGCGCTTAGATATCTCCTTTAGCGTCGTAAAGTATTCTAATAACTGATAGTTAGTAAGGATAATAAATAGCTTAGCTACGCTCCGTAGCTTAGCTAACTAAGCCCGGAGATAGGAGATAACGGCGAGTAGCTCCTTATTATAGATTATATAATTCCTTTTAGCTTACTAGAGTTTTTAAGAGTAGTACGCGACTAGCTAGAATACGCTAGCCTCGTTTTTTTATAATAAGTACCCGCCTAAGGCCTCGCTTAAGTAGTCTACCTCGATAACTATTAGCTACTCTAGGTCTTATTACGCGAGGATCGGGTATAATATAAACGCTAGCTTAAGCGCGTTAAACGCGGCCTAGTACTTATCTATCTAGTTAAAGGGGGCGTTCTTCGTTATTAGGGCTACTAAGGGGGCTATTATATCCGAGAACTATAGGATAAATTTATAGTAGAAGTTAGCGAATCCTAGGAAGCTACGGATGCCTTTAGCGCGGGTAGGTAGTTCCTAGTCGCGTATAGTTACGACCTTCGCGGGGTTTAAGCGAATTTCTCGGCTAGCGTAGACTATAAACCTAAGGTACTTAACTTCCTTAACGGCGAAGTTATATTTCTTAAGGTCGAGGTATAACCCGGCCTATTATAGCCGCGAGAGTACGTCGCGAACCTTCCTCTAGTAGTCCTTCTATAAGCTACTCGAGTAGACGAGTACGTCGTCTAGGTACGTAGTTATAAAGTCTCCTAAAATCTCCCCTAAGGATTAGTTAATATATTATTAAAATATAGCTAGTACCTTTATAAGGCCAAAAGGGTAAATAAGATATTCGAATAGCCTAAACCTTATATAAAAGGTAGTAAGATACTCTTACCCCTTAGTAACGCGAAGCTTATAGAAAGTAGCGCGAATATCTATCTTCGTAAACTACCTTACCTTAGCTAGGCTACGTAATATCTCCTTAATAAGTAGGAGCGGGTACTAATCTTACTTAGTTACTTTATTAAGCGCGCGGTAATCGACGTAGAATTACTAACTATTACTAGGTTTTTTCGTAAGTAGGACTAGGGCCGCTACTAAGGAGGAACTCGCTTATATTTAGCCCTTATTTATTATATCTATAATTTATTTCTATACCTTAAGTAAATACTCTCGTAGTATATTATAGAGTAGCCCCTATAGTAGTATTAAGTCGGAGCCGTTAGGATTCTTCCTTAGGCGGATATAGTAATTATAACTCCCCCGATATAGCGGTAAGGCGTTAGCTTATTCCTTATCGAAGAGATTATAAAACTACGCGACTTCGGGGGGGAGGGTTTTTAGTCGCGGAACTTTCGCTAGAGCTATAACGCCTAAGCGTAGTACTATAGTAATATCCTTTAAGCTCGTCGTAATAAGGTAGTAGTCCGTCTTTCCCTTTGCCTCCCGTCGAACCTAGGCCGCGAACGTAAACCCGAGGATTAAGGCCGTTAAGTACTTAGGCTATCGCTACTTAACTACCTATATAATAAGGTCCCTTACTAAGTATACTACGAGCTCTCTTATCTTTATCTAGAGCGCGATATTATACCGGGCTATCTAAGGCGTACTTAGGATAAGGTCTTAGGTTAGTCTAGGTATTATATATACTACGATAGGTAATTCCTAGCCGTCTAAGTTAGCTACGAACTAGGTAATATAGGTAATAGAGGAGGACTCCTTAAACTTTCGCTCCCTCCCTTATTTTACTATTACCGCGGTATATACTTACCTCCGCTTCGGTAGTAGAATACGAGTAAGCTAGTAACGTTATATAAAAAATTCGCTTATAGTAGCGTAGTAATTATAACCGCTATCTACTTACGCGTTAATAAATTTAGTAGAATTAACTAATATAAAAATAAGGAAGGGACTTACGTTTATATTCCCTATAATATCTCGAAAGTATTTTACTAATTTCCTACTAGTTTACTTAACGCGCTATCCCGCCCCCGATAAGAGACTTACTATAAGGGCGGCCCGTTTCCTAGTCTAGCGACCTCCTCCCCCGAGACGTCTTTGTCTTAAGTAACGTTAAAGGCCTAGACCGAGGACCCCGGAGGCGGCTTAGCGGGTAGTAGGAATTAGTAGTCCTTTATTATATAATTCGTCCCGCTATAGCGTAGGTAGCTCCTATTCGCGCGTCGCGCTTATATAGTATCGTTACTTACCTATTACGCGCGTTATCGCTATAAGCGCCCGCCCTAGTTAGCTTACTTAGTACGAGGCGTTCTTACTAACTCAGAGGTAGTAGAGTTAACGCTTATTATCTATATATCTTCGTCTCGCGGCGTAGCGGGCGGTTAGTAAACTTTCTTCTAGTAAAGCTTATTGTCGAGCTAAAATAACTTAATATTAACTATAATAGCCCGTATTTAGGTTACCGCCGTAATATAATTATCTATCGGGATATCCCGCCTAATATAGTATTATTTAAGCTAGGTAGAAAGTACGCGGCGGAGCTATATAACCTTAATCTCGTCTACTTACTAAGATCTTCCCGAAAGCTTAAGCTTAACCTCGAAGCGGAGTAGGAAGTTAGAGAAGGACTCGGCTAACTATTAAGCGATATACTCTAACTCCGTTATAGCTACCTATTAGTAATACGGGTCCGCGAATATTATATCGAGATACTAAAGGAAGGCGTTAGTATTAAAACCCTATTACGTACCGCGTTCGAAGTACGGGGCTACCTTAGCTTATACCTTCGCGGAGAGGTACTAGTAGAGGAATACCTATTAGTCCTATACGCCGCTAATAAATACCTAGTCCGACTAAAGCTTATACGCTATTAAGGCCTTCTATATAGCGAAGAGGTCCTTATCGCTATCGAACGGGGCTCCTATTAGGAGCGGTTTATATCTCGTTGCCTAGAGAGCTAAGATTGTCTCCTTTTACGCGGCGATGAGCTAGAGTAGCTCCTCGCTTATCGGGCCGGCCGTTATAAGCGTAGAGGACCCGTCTGCCGATATTATATAAGTTAATAGTTATTAAATAT
>KQ030553.1:0-10784 GCA_000956045.1 Hirsutella minnesotensis 3608
GCTTTTGAACCTCAGTTATCGTCGTAATAAAGTCCTTCGGACTGAATAATTATTATTTTAACTTAACTAATCACTTAGTTATGACCTTTATTCTATTACTATCGTAAAGATATATTTACTCAAGTTAACGTCCTATTATTCCTACAAATATAGACCCTTATCTAGTTTATCCCTTAGGAATAACTCTAGCTGTTATACTAATTAAGTACTAACTCCTTCGAAGATGGTAATACCCATGTTTACTATAAGTATAGTATATTATATCTTGTCCTAGGAGAAAAGTAGTACAATCTAGATTTCTAATAAATGTAGATCTAGCTATAGCTACCTAAATTAAATATAAATCGAGCCTCATACTCTTTAAGTCGAAGCTAAATAGGGTTAATTTAATTTAGATTTATTTATTAACAAGTCTGTAGGCAAGAGCAAGTTAAGCGCGTTTCAAATCTTCCTGTACGTCCCTCCATACCTTTGGAGGTAAAGCTCCAATCATCCATAGATTCTCCCCGTAGTCCTGGCCAAGTATATATACACACTCTAGGCCGCATCCCAGTCGATTATTAATAATGTTATAGTAATAACATACCATAGTGCCTAAAGGATTTCTCGATTCTGCCATGTCGCCCTGTTTAATTAATGCCCCTTTAAAGTTGGGTATACGAATGAGGTCGATATCTGATAGGCTGTTAAATCCAAGCATATGAGCATCTGGCTCCCCAAAGTAAGGCTTAAAAGTTCCGCCACTTTGATAAGCTTGCCTATAGGCTCTGAGGTAACCTAAACACTGCTGCTCTGTGGTTTGCTCCTGAATGTGGCGTTGGCGCTCAAGGGCAAATGGTTGCACTGGACCTCTTGCGACGCGAGGACGAAGAAACGTGAACGAATAGCAAACCATGTTCTGAATAAATACGCCTCCTTGGTGGTTGAGCAATTGCGAAAGTCGAGTCTTTGCATTGAAAAAGCTCAGGATCGTGACTGGTTTGGAGTCGGGTTTCGATGACACGGTCAGCTTGGTGATCCACGCTAGCAGGGCGGTATCTTCTCCAACGACAATATTCTCCCATGCCTTGGGAGTATGGCCATCTACCAAACTCTCGTTTGATAGTCGGTTACATAGCCGCGAAACTACACCTTTGGGTAGGAAAAGCGTCCTAACCTCTGGAGCAGGGTGCCAGAACATATTCCACAGAAATCGGGCCATAAACAAGACCGCTCTTATACCGCGAAGGCGCTTTTGTTCTATGAGTAAAGGCTCCCTTGGTCCCTCACGGTTTTCCACCTCCAGAAGTATATCTTGTCGAGCACCGAGGACCGGGGGGACTTCATGTTCCTGACCTGCTAATACGAGCGACCAGGCGCGTAGCAAGGCCTGATAACCTAAGCTGTCCATGAGATGGTGAGGAAAACAGAAGCCAACAAGCGTTGCATTCCGGAATGACGTGACGTGAAGCGAAAGTTGGGGCATATCCCGATTGACCATTTCTCCAATTGTTTTGGGCATGTCCTGTCGCATTCCCAAATTAATTAAATGGTACGGGCTCGGCTGTATGGATGGGCCTGCCGTGGGCACAGGCAGTTGGCTCGCTAACGGATGCTCCTCAATAGGCATGTCAAAGTTGTTATGCGTGAAGGTAATTGCAGGTCGCTCGTCGGAAAATCGTCTTGGAACGTGAATCTCTAGCTTTCCATCGTCCTGAATATCCTAAGTGAGCAGGTATATGTGAAACGATAACGACCCGGCCTCTTGCTCACCTTATGTCTAAGGCGCCCTCCCAGCTTTCTCCAATCATTAATCTCTAACAAACGCGATAAAGCGCGGTGCAGCTTCTCGGGGTCAAGAACGTCGTTGAACCGCATCGTCGCGACCATAATGATGTGGCGGTAATTCTCGTCATGCAAATGTACTGGGTAAACATCGTCGTCTGGGTAGGTAGGGGGCGGAAGTCGGTTCAGAAGCCCTGTAAGGCGGCGCCAAATGTCCATGATTGCTGTACTCATCAGTAGATTATCTGCCGCGGGTTTGCGCGCTTCTGCGCGCTTCCTGTCGGTCTAGTTGTCGGTTTGCCGGGGCTTCCAGAGGACGTGGCGGGGCTATACAGGCTCTCACCCCCCGAAAATACTAGTAATAACTAAATTTCAGGAAAGAGGTGAGTTTTTGTTGCGGAGCGGACGACTTAGATATACTAGGGGCTCAAATATGTGGCCTCCTTCACTTTGTGACAGACTTCCAATTCTGGCGGCCAAATGGCAATGTACGCGAGTCTCGCTCGAGCTGAGACATGCAAGTATTAATGCGAGTACTCATAATATAAGTACAATTACCTAGCAGTCCGCTCTGCAGCCTAGGTGCGCATTTAGTTAGATCGTAGTCTGTGCATTCACGAGGCGCCAGAGCTCGAATGGACCTTGGGAAGGAATTTCCGCTTTTTAGCACGGCTTCCGAACCAGATAAAAGTATTGCAAATAGGAAAGGGAAACGACGACAAGGCTACTGGCCTCATTGAGGAGTTCGTTCAGAACTAGGGGATGACACTTCACAAACAAGTCTAACAAAGTTTCAGGTCGAGCCCTAGACTGCAATGGTCCCAACTGAGTTTGTTGACAACTAGCTGAGCGACTGCGGCGTGTATCATAAGGCTAAAGAGAAAAGAGAGAATAGAAGGAGAAGACAAGGATCTACAAAGCGGCACCAGCTCTTGAGCGAAGAGTCTCGGTGTTGAGTAGACTGAATTAAATTCATATGCTCTACGCAAGACCCGCCCACACAGGACTTTGTGTGCTAGAGATGGGGCGCTGAATTCTTAAGCCAGCTCTACCTAACTGAATGCGGAGCACTAAATTCCACAGCTATGCTGCCACTTTGGCGAGAAAGTTAGTCTTTCCCTTGTAGTGTCGCCGAGAGCCCTCTTTTGCAGAGGTTTTCAGAGGAATGGAGAGGAAAGAGAACGCGAGAGAGTACATAGGAGAAAGGGAGCACGAAGGTCTATAAAAAGGATCTCTTTCCCCTCTTCTAGCTAGGAAATAAGTATCCATTTCGCCTTATATAACAAAAGCCTTTCCTTATTAGTTTAAAGCGCTTTAATAACTATTTTTATAGCATTAATTAGTAAAATAAAAGCTATAATATACTTATTTATAATCATAGTGCTATATAGTATAATATAGTAGTTATAACTAATATTAGAGGATTATATTAGCTATATAATTATATATTACTAAGGAAAATTTAAAAGTATTTAGATATCTTATAATTCGCGTTAGACCTTCCTCATTTGTGTTACACGACATGAACAACACGCTCGGGATGGCGACATGCCGCTTCAAAGTTTCCGGTCATCGTGCAAGTGTGACGGTTATCACACCATTGGGGGGGAAAGGCGTTCTAGCTACCTGCAGGCGACAAGACACGCTCCTCGTAGACTCACTTGTCAGCGTGCGCAGCCTGGCGACAGCGGTCAAGAATTGAGTGGCCTGAACATAAATAGGGTCTTGGTAGTCTTTTGTGTCGATCTCGTCACGATCCGATTTTGTCAGTGCCGTTGGCTACCGCATGAAGTCAAAAATTAGAAGCCTCTACATATTCCCAGTAATCCACCGTGCATTTGGCACGATGCAGGTCGAACCCGACATGAAAGTACTAATCGACAATTGCTTCTTCAAGACGGAAAAGGACAGCGGGCGACGAGTGAAGAAGGGCGACTGCGGTGACAAGTCATGCCCCAATTCTGTGGCCTACAAGCCACCAAAAAAATGAACGGTACTGCTTTGCTTGTTGACCTTTGGTAGGCGCCTCTATTGACATACAGATAGGCTCAAAATAACACGAGAACCACGACGCGGATTGTGCCATCTGCATGATTAGGAGGATACCTGAACAATTTCAATCATGGGACTAGCTAAATAAATATGGCTGTGAATCAATTCTGTCGGCATTTCGCTCTGTTGTTTGATGTTCTACTCGCCAAACTGGAACGCCTTTGACTCATCGCCCAGCCATACACGGATCTCGTCCAACGCATCGAGGTCGTTCTGCGGAGTAGCAACCTGAATGTCCTCATCGTACCACTCATAAGTGCGACCGACACCTTCCAAACTCTCGCCCAGCCGCCGACAGGATCCAAAATCAATGATGACGGCCGTATCGTTGTGGAGCATAATGTTGCTAGGATTGATATCGTTGTGGACAAGCCCCAGCGAATGGAGATGTCGAATGCCACTTTCGACGCCTCTGAGAAGGTGGCTGTAGTCCTCCCCTTTGCGACGGATGGATCTTGATCGCCTCTTCATGTGGTTTCCTGGGTTGACAGTCTGCATCAGTGTGCTGGAATATTCGACAAAGCAGATGCCCGTGATTCTGCCGTCAGATACCTGGCAGCCGAGGTATCTGGCAATGTTGGGATGCGGGTTTTGTTTAAAAACTTCGCAAACTTGCACTTCAGCGAGAATAGAGTCTGCGATGTCATTCGGTCGTGGACCACGATGGAGCCGATCATATGATGTCAACTGAGGTGTTTTGATATGCGTATTGCACGGTACTGGGTCGGGCGCAAGCGTTAATCCCTGGGGGCATAGAGGACTGTAGGCGGCGACCGGTATCAAGACGTTGCAACTGAGGTGTTCGCTCCTGATCTCTGAGGGAGCCGAGTAACGAGCATTCGAAATTGCGTGATACACGTCGTTACCAGCTCGATATACGACGAGAGTACCTGTGAATTGGAACCTGCCATCGACCTCTTCAAACGCTTCGTTTGTTTCAATCACGTCAAAATGCCCGCTTGGGGGAGGTGTTGTTGACATTGCGTCGCGTTTGGAGTCGGCACAGGTTGGACTGCGAAAGTTCCTCTGGAAGCTACGCTAGATGTTAATTGTTGTGCAGGATGAAGCTGCCATTTGATACCTAGGGGACCAACGAGAGTAGGCCTATGTGCTACACAATCATCAGCCAGTGCTGTCCACACGGTTCTATTCAGGATATCGGCACAATTTTGTTCCAGCCGCCACCCAACGGCGATCCATTGGCATCTGCGCTCACAAAAATAGTCGACGGGGTCAAGGGGGCCAACAGGGTGGTCCGGCGACATTACTTCCGCTGGAGATGCGGCCTGCAAAGCGATCCATCGTTGTAGGACGATGCAAGAGTCATTGAGAGTCATACGAGGCTCCAAGCGGGTGAAGAAAGAAAACAAGGCCGAAACGGACTTGACCGAGGAAGTTCAGGATGCCCTGTTACTGTCTGGTTGGTCCTCCATGCGCGTCAAGTCAAACCCAAGGATGGCATTGATCCGAAAGTCTTGGGCTAAATCAAGTATCGGATCCCCAGCTCGCAACGAGACCGCATCTCTCGTTAGACGTCACGGCGACCATCCTGGCCAAGCTCATCCCTGAGAAGAACGAGTTGCCACCCGAGATAATGGCAAGCAGAGCTAGGCAGTGGACTGAGTTCTTCAACGATAAGATTGGCAAGGCAGTTGCTGGTCTAGAGGGAAGCTTTGACAAAATCTTGGCCCTCCTCGAATCCGTCGCCGTCCTCGGTGGAATCAGCAGCACCATCGACTTGGTCCCTCTCTGCAAGGCTGAGCCCGAAATCTCAAAGCCCCTCCAAAGCACGGCGAGTATCCGCCTCGAGGATCTGATCAAGAACATCACCAATATTGCGCAGTCGGCGGGTCTTCAGGACCAGTCATTGCCGTAGCAGTCGGCCATAATTCATGCACTGTATAGAAAACACTGCTAAGAGTTTAGAACGTATCTCGACCCAAAATAATTCCCAAAGCCTTCATTCTTCTGGCGAATTTATCGAATCTTACAACTGCAAGTTGACACCTGTCGAGGTCTTGCGACAGAGACTGATGCACCTTCGCGAGAAATTCCGAACCGTCCCCTGTTGCCATGTCTATGCCTTTTTGCAGATCCTCGAGGGGTGTTGTTCCTCCGACCCTACGATTGGGATCCGTTTTGGCATGGACTTGGAATAAGCTGTCTGGGTTTGATGGTTGAGCAGTTGTATCCGGTCCGATAAAATGACTACTTGACGTGCGTCCCGTGAGGCCAAAGATGAGAGGAAGAATTGAAATGGCCGTGAGTGGCGGATGAGCGGCCGATATGACCCGGCCGATACGGTGAACCAACTGAAATCGGTTTACCTAGCACCGGTGAGCTGGACCCCCTATGTGTACGGGTATTGTGGCATGGCTATCGTGGCAAGCTTCACCGTATTCTTTTTGTCGCAGAGGCACTTCTCGCGTCAACCCTATTTTCCGGGTTTCTCGCCATGGTGTCCAGCACAGCTTCTCTGCAGGCCTTTTCGGAATCGTCGTCTCTAAAGTGTGCATCTCTTTCAATCCATCGACACCGCCTTGATTGTTAGAAGCAAGGGGCCCATGAGGATTGAGGACCAGTTTCCCAAAATGGCGAGCAACCCTTGCGTCTTGTCGCATGTAGAGCCCAGCCCCACCTTTCTTATCTCTTTTCCAGAACATTGGAAGCTCAGCGATCCGTTTGATTGGAAAGAAAGAGTGGTTCCCCCGCACGGGGTGGAGACTAGGGGTATCAGGTGGGTATCTCTGCGGACACGCCCCCTCTTGCCAGTGCAGCCGTCGGCCCCGACTTCAATTCGCGTTGCGGCTCCGTATACCGATGGGGCGATGGAACAAGGTAGGTATGTAGCTTATGGTAACGGTGCTCTGGCGAAAAGGCGACGGAGTCCTGACACGGCCCGGCCCTGTTTACAGGCCGAAGGATTCATACTCCAAGTGGAAAGGCAAAGGCTAAAGAAAGGGTCGCCAGTGCACCAGGATCTCGGACGGTGGCTGCTGATCTTGGCCCGACCATCCAGCCTCGGGCGTGGGCGTGTGACTGGGTCGAGCTGCAGCAACGGAGGGCAGCCAGGGTCTGGTCCACGAATCATTACGTACAATCTGCGAGATACGCGGAGGCTTGGTGCTGCGCCGACGGCCCACACCAAAAGTGGCTGTCAAGGTTGCGGGCAGATCAAGGTTGCGGGCAGCATGCTTTTTCCTTCGGGCCAGGGATGGAGCCTGGTGGCACCGGCCCAGACCGATGCAACTCAAAGGCCGAGATACGGTTCAAGTCGCGTCTCGTTGATACGCAGACATACGATGGCAGGCTCCAGTCTTTGGTGGCAGCACACCCAACGCTGCCGAGGAGCAACGCCTGTGCTCGCGGGCTTAGCCCCAAGCGGCTTTGGGCGGAAAAGGACCGAACGGGCGAGGCAGGTGTGCGGCAACACAAACCCCATCCTTTTGGATTTGCTCTTGAGCTCGGCCCCAGCAGCCACACGTCACTGGCCATTTAGACTCCAGGGTCCTGTCGCCCCGCGTCCGCCCGCCCCCATGCAAAGAGGCTGGCTAGATCCAGCCGCATCTCGTCCTCGTGCCTGTATAAAGCCCTGACCCCAACGGATTTTTGCTTACCTTCTTCACACTATTAGCGTCGTTTACCTGCCTGCCGCCGTCCTTTTTGAGGGCATCGTGGTTGTGACTAACCCTCCCGCGATCCAAGGTTCTGCGTCAGCGCTCGGTCTATCGGCGGTCTCTTGGGCCATTTTTGGTCTTCCTGTCCTCCAAAACTAGTCGCCATGGCCGAAACAAGCGGAATTCGTCCCGACACAAGCTCCGAACGTCATGGTGCCGACGGCGAGAAGGCTGGTCTTGAGCGGACCACCCACGCTCGGGGCATCGAGACATCACCAGAAACATCGCTCCATCGCGGTCTCAAGACCCGCCATGTCAGTATGATTGCGATAGGCGGCAGTCTAGGTGAGAAATGATTAGTTTCCTCTTCCGCTGCGACGCCGTGTCGATGCGCTCGCGTTGCATCTGTCACGGGTTGGGCGGGTTTGCTAACCGCTCGTATGTGTTAGGCACGGGACTCTTGATCGGATCCGGCAAGGCACTCGCACAGGGAGGGCCCGCTTCTCTAGTTATATCCTTTTCGTTCATGGGCCTCATCGTGTTTTTTGTTCTCGCCAGCATCGGCGAGATGAGTGCCTGGCTGCCGCTGAACTCGGGATTCCCAGGCTACGCTTCACGCTACGCACATCCGTCTTTAGGCTTTGCACTGGGCTGGGCGTACTTGGGCAAGTACCTGATTGTCACACCGAATCAGATATCCGCAGGGGCCCTTGTGGTACAATTTTGGGTTCCCAGGACGACGGTCAACCCTGGCGTCTTCGTGGCGGTGCTGATAGTCGGCATCTTCATGATCAATTACTTTGGAGGAGTCAAATTCTTTGGCGAATTCGAATTCTGGCTGTCGTCCTTCAAGATCCTCGTCGTCATCGGCGTCATCCTCTTCTCCATCGTCCTCGCTGCAGGAGGGGGCCCGAACCGACAGGCGACTGGGTTTCGATACTGGAAAGACCCCGGCGCCTTCGCACCGCTCTACACAAGCGGCGCGCTCGGAAAACTCCTGGGATTCTGGGCAACCGTCACGTACTCGGTCTTTGCCTTCTTAGGCGTGGAGTTATGCGCGGTTACTGCCGCGGAAGCTCAGAACCCCCGGCGGTCGATCCCTCGAGCAATCAAGCTTACGTTTTATCGGATCCTCATTTTCTACGTCTTGAGCGTTTTCCTCATTTCCCTGTGTTTGCCATACAACTCCAGGGAGCTCGCCTTTGCAAGCAAGAGCGGAAGCACCGCGAGTGCCAGCCCCTGGGTGGTTGCCGCAAAATTGGCTGGTATTGAGGTCTTGCCTCACATCATCAACGGTTGCCTGTGAGCTGAACCTCATCTCGCGTCTCGCCGAGCGTTAGTCCAAGCTGACACGGATTTCCAGCATTCTGTTTATTTGCTCTGCGAGCTCCTCCGATCTCTACATAGCCAGCCGCACACTGTACGGACTGGCATGCGATCGCGCGGCGCCTGCGATATTTCGGAGAACGGACAAACGCGGCATCCCCTATCCCGCACTCCTTCTCGCCACCGCGACGTGTGGGCTCGCCTTCATGTCCGTCTCGGACGATTCCAGAAAGGTCTTTGGATACTTTGTCAATCTGACCACCATCTTCGGCCTGCTGTCGTGGATCAGCTTGCTGGTGACTTACATCTTCTTCCTCAAGGCCCGCAGGGCGCAAAACATCCCCGACACCGCCATGCCGTACGTGGCCCCGCAAGGCTTATGGGGCACATACTTTGCCCTCTTCTTCTGCTGCCTGATTGCCCTCACAAAGAACTTTGGCGTCTTCATTGAGCACGACGGCATGAAGTTCGACTACAAGGAGTTTGTGACTGGCTACCTCGGAATCCCCGTGTACCTCTGCCTCCTCTTTGGGCACATGATTGTCACCAAGAGCCGCGGCATCAAGGCGCACGAAGTCGACTTTTACTCGGGCAAGGACATAATCGACCTTGAAGAGGCCGAGTATATTGAGAAACAGGCGGCTATGAGGAGACGGCATACCGGGTGGGCAAAGTTCTACGATAGATTCGTGGCCTGGCTGTTCTAGACATGATATACGGCCGTCCTTGATGAAAGGCATCCCATTTTTATGACTGTATATATGTTTCAAAGATATCCAGCACCTTAGCGTTTGAGGTTCATAGACGGTGCAATCGTCTGGGCTCAGGGCAGCCGGAGCTAAATCGCCGGATCGGCCCCACTCTGTCCCGCATGCCATCGAGTTACGGACCGGCCGGAACCTCGAGCCGCCCATTGGCTACGGAGAAGAGCATCCTGGCCGTTGACCAACTCTTGGTGACTTGACACTGGTCATGGCGTTGCGGAAACCTCGTGGGTCATCGTTCACCACAATTTAGCAACTACAAGTCATCACCTCATGTTCATGGAGTCCAAGATTCCGGGAGCGCCCGGATCTGGATCTCGGGAGAGTTGTTCAACGGCGGCAACTATAGGGACACTAGGAGCGGATACGTCATCGCCGCCAACGGTCGACGCTTGTAGCTCCAGTCTTTTTAGCACCCTTGACGTAATATAAGCATCTCGACCCGTTTGCAGAAGCTCCAGCAATGCCACGCGACATCGCTGCCGCACAGCTCCTTGACCACGTGTCGTGATGCATGCTTAGAAGAAGCTGCAAAGCTTCCAAGCCTCCCGGCTGGTGCAGAGCTCCCATGACCGGAGGAATCTGCTCAAGTGAGACCGGGCGACTCGATTGCTGCCTGCAAGGTAGCGCCGCGATTCAGGAGAAGCTTCATGGTGTCTCACTGGCGGTGACTGGCCGCTACATTGAGCGTGAGGTATTCGCCATACTTAACCTCTTTGCCATCGAAATCCTTCGAGCCATGTATTACGGTGCTGAAACTCGCCCCGAGCGACGTAGCGCGGAGAAGAGGATCGGGCTTGCCTTTCTCGCAACCGCCTTCGACAGTCGAAATCGAGATCGGTAGACGCGCGGGCTCGGGACGAAGTGGAGTTGCTTGCAAGTTCTAGAAAGTGCCGAAAATGGCTCTCAAGTCCACGTCGGAGAGGATCCGCCTCCTCGCTCTCGGCCACGGAGCCGAACGCCGCCCGGTCGGATGCCCCACTTCCCCTAGCCTCGTCCCGCGCCGGCCGCCTTCTCCACAGCAGCGTGCTTCGGAGAAATTCGTCATCGCCAAGCACCACAAGCCGACGAGCGACCACGCTCGAGCTCCCAGAACATGGCCGACGACAAGCCAGCCCGCGTCGTCGACTCGGACCGAGGTGAGTTCCCGCCGCGACGCTGCCCGAAACACGCTTTCCGCTCATCCGCGGCCGCAGTCTGGACGACGCTCATCACCAACCTCGACTACCTGCCGGGCCTGCTGACGCTCGACTACTCGCTG
>KQ030553.1:10796-22463 GCA_000956045.1 Hirsutella minnesotensis 3608
GAGGCGCTGCGCGCGCGCGGCATCCCCGTCCGCCGCATCCCCTACCTGCTGCCGTCGGCGTCCAAGGACTACTCCAACGACCCGCGCTTCTACGACTGCTGGAGCAAGCTGGCGCCCTTTTCGCTGACCGAGTACGCGCGCGTCGTCCAGCTCGACTCGGACATGCTCGTGCTGCGCAACATGGATGAGCTCATGACGCTGCCGCTCGACGACTCGGCCGTCAGCGAGGCGGGCGACGCCGCCGCCAGCCTGCGCAAGCCGCACTATCCAAAGGACTGGGTCCCCGACAACTGCGCCTTCACCTTTCAGCACGACGACCCCGAGACGGCCCAGACGCACGGCATCGATCCCTCCGTCGGGCCCCTGGGCTTCATGAATGGCGGTCTGCAGGTCGTGAACCCGTCCAAGGTGCTCTACCAGCAAATCATTGACCACATGGAAGCCGACGCCGCAAACATGGACTTTGCCGACCAGTCCCTCTTGTCCGACCTCTACCGCGGCCGATGGGTGCCGCTGCCGTACACCTACAATGCGCTCAAGACCCTGCGCTGGCCCGGCGTGCACGATGCCATTTGGCGCGACGACCAGGTCAAGAACATCCACTACATCCTCAGCCCCAAGCCGTGGGACGAGCTCGACGCCCAAGGGCAGTGGACCGGCACAGAAGAGTCGCACCGATGGTGGGTAGACGTGAACCGCGACAGAAAGGCCGACGAGCGGCAACGGGGCATCGACGATGGTTTCTAGACATTATTCGTCTCTCATATACATCTATATACACGGACAAATCGTCTGCCAGTCTTCGTGCCAACTCCCAATATGCAAGGCATGACTCCAATGCTAGTGCTTGTATTTCTGCTGTCGTTAGCAACGTCCGCAAAGTAAAGACGGTTACTTACCTCGCCAATGCGACGCCGATTGTGCGGGTCAATCGTGTTGGTCGCCCCCAAGAGCGTCTGCCCAATGACCTTGGTGACCCCCACGGCTGGACGGAAAATAATGGTCGGTGCTCGTCTCAAGACGGCCCGCGCGGCCCCAGAGGCCGACCGGCTTCCGATAACTTCGCCCGGGACGGCAATGATCGCGTCTCGAGCCAGATTTACGTCTCGCGTCAGCGACCTGTAGCCGCCGCGGATGCCCTGAAGTACCCCGGTGGGCTGGTCGGCGTAGAGCGAAATCTGCTTTTGATCCTCTTCCGTCAATTCATCTTCGTCTTGCGGCCGTTGCCGTTGGCTCTGTTCTGCAAGCATCTCCTCTGCCCCTTGAAGGGCGTACTGCGTGCCGACGGCAAGCTTGGCGCCCAACTTGACAAGTTCAGTTCCAGTGGTGCGAGCAAACGCTACGGCTCCTTTCGAGATGCTGCGAATGACGCGTCCGTCTTTCTGGTACTCTTTGAGGGGAATCTCGACCAAGTCTCGGAAGCCGCTGCCAATGTTCACCAGAGATCGAACCGGCGCGAGACCCGCCACGACGCCGGGTAGTTGATTTCTCCGCACATCTGGCGACCAAATGTCGTTGAGCGTTTTGCCAAGGCGGTCAAAGCCCGACACTCCGTAAACAATGACGTGTCGCAGAGTCATGCGGGACTCTTCCAGAGTAATAAAATTCATAAACTCAGTCGTGTGCCCTGAGCGAAGCCCAGCATAGTCAACGCGCTTCGGCTTAAAGTCGAGTTTGACTGGGACGTCAAATATCTCGGCTCGCTGGAGGAAGGGAATGTCGTTTGGCGACTGCGGCGCCACTTCCGCGTCGTCATTCTTGAATTCGAAAAACCTAGTGATGAAGTCGAGCGCGTCTTGGTCGACATGCAGCCTCAAGGGCAAAAGGGCCGCTCGCATTACGATTTCAGACGCTGCAAGATCGGGCAACGGCCTTACCATCAAGAGTTCCAAATGAACCATGCTCGTGCCCATTTCCCTCTCGCCTTGGTCTTGGTCGTACGTGGCAAACTTCTTCCAGGTCGACGTCGGTACGTGATCAAATACATCCAGAGCTTGGACTCTGACGTCTATGCTGCTTAGGGTCTCTTGGCCTCCGCGGTTCGCCAGGCCCGACTCGTCGGGTGGCGGATACACCACGACGTCCGCGCAAACCCCACGTAGCTCGAAGGTGATTTTATGATGCTTGCTGCGATTGAGGCGGAGGCGCCGGTTGCGTCCAGTGCGCCCGTGCATGGCCTGTGAGCGACCCGTGGTTCTCGCGGTGGTCGCCGTCGCAACAGACTCTGTTTCCGTCACGGTGTCGTCGTCGGCGTCATTAAGCCCCTGATTGATGGCTCGGGTGAGATCCCGTGGGTCGCGATTCAAGGGTACTCCGATATATATCGAGTTGAACAAAAAGTCTCCAATCGTCTCCTCCTCCTCCTCCTCTTCGTCGAACGCCTCTGCCCCCGAATGCTTGAGCTGCTGACGCTCCATCGCTTTGGCCTCGACGTCTTCGACCGCCTTGGCGATGACGTCTCGCGTGTGCACCCAGTCGAAGCCGTCAAACAGGTTCCAAATGACGTGAACGTCCTTTACCGACACCTTGAACGGGCTGGCCTTGACGAGCGCGTTGGGGGCAGTATCATACGTATTCTTGACCGAGTTCCAGAGCTTAGCGGTATGACTGTTTCCGCTAGCTTCATCGCGGCCGTAAAAGTTTTCGTGAATAACCAAATCATCTCCGCTGTCATTTACAGACTCGGGCTGCGCAGGATCGAATCCAGTCAGGAGCACCCCCTCGGCTGTATCCTGCATGGCTGTCTCGTCTGCGTCAAAACGCTCTCCGCTGAGCTGGGCGTCAAACATGAGCGATCCGTCGTGAGGCGAAAGTTGGCTGCTCGTCCCGAAGCCAACGTCCGAAACGCTTCCAGCCATTTCCTGAGCGCCTGCGAAATCGTAGTCGAAATCGTAGTCTCCCTCGGACTTTCCAAATGCCTCGGCCGAGATGGACGCCAAAAGGTCCTGGACTGGCACCACCTTTGTCCTATACTTGTCTTCCTTACTCGGCGGTGTCGGTGGTTTGAGTCCGTTGAAGAGCGCAATCAACGTCTGCGTCGAGTCTGCGCACGTCTCCAACACGAGCAGGTCGTCCTTGATCTCTACCTCAACCTGCTTGCCTTCTGATGCCTCCCTAACCGTAGCGGCAATCCTGGCGGACGAAATATAACAAATGTCGACGAAACCCTTGTCGCACATGGAGGCAATTTGAGGAGTCGCAGAAGCTGAAGAGCGACGACGCCTAGTGGACCTTGCGCGAGTACCAGTTTGAGTCTCGCTCACGTCGTCAATCAACAGCAGCGACGCCTTGTTGATGTGCACTGCGGCTGTCGTCTTGCCCTCAGTCGACGGCAGAGCTGCTTGTATGCGAGCATCCGTCAGCGCCAAGACGAGCTTGGACGGTTGATTCAATGGGTTTAAGCCAATCAGGCAGTCCCGCAGTCCGATGTCGAGAGCTGTTGGCCTCTCCTTGTGTGCAACAGTTGGCTCGCGTCTGGGAAGGGTGCGGTCTGCCAGACTGGCGACAGATGCCGCCAGACCAACCTCGAATTCTTGCGGTGTAGTCTCGTTGTCCATGTCCAAGATATCCATAATGGTCGGCACGCGATACTCTATCCTGAGGTCTCGAAGCTTCAACTTGACTGTGGGTTCCATCTCGTCGCCAATAATCCTCGCCATGACGACGGGGTTCCTCTCCTCCAGAGGACCCTGCGGGGGCTCCGAAGAGATGAGATCCTCTGTGCCGTTTCGCCGGACGCTTAACTCGCGGACTGCAACAGCCACGAGTGACGGCACAGTGATATTGGCGACTTCAAAATCGCCCACCTGCGCATCTATATGGCCAACCTTGCCGCCAACATTGACGCCGAGACCCAGCTTGGAGAGCTTGGCTAGAATCAGTATTCCGGGCCGGTCGTCGTCTGGAAGATATTTGGCGGCCACAGTGGATGAGAGCTTGGCGACCTCATCACCCAGGTTTGGCAAGACCGGGAGCAACCCTGCCGGATTCCCAACACGGATGCTGACATTGTCAATGTTGACTCGCAGCACTGATCCTTTTCGCCTCTGTCGCAAAAGTGTTTCCACTATGATTTCGCCACTGCCATCATCATCAAACTTGACCTTGGATGGAATAATGAGCTCTAGCAGCTTTTCCAAGTCCCGGTCCTCCGGGATGGCCGACAGCTCCAGGCGCAAACCACCAACCTCGGTCACTAATGGAGCCGAGTGGTGGCTGTGGCACATATCCTCGCCTGCCCTTGACCTGAGATATGGCCCCGAGAAGCGAATTCGGCTACATGCTACACCGACACCCTCATCTCGCGCAACGATCTTGATGGTGTTCGTCTCGGCAGCTACACTGCATTCTCGCCCTGCGAGTTCAACCAAAGCACCGCCAACGCGGATGTTGATCTTGTTTTTTGACGTCGATATATTCTCCGCAGGACGAGTGGCCGGTGCGTCAAAATGCACAACCGGTCTTTTCCGAGTCGGCGGCAAAGATGTTGATGCTGCTGGCCGCGCTGCTGGCGACGACGGACTGTCGACCCCGGTCGAGGCGCTCATGTTGAGAAAGCTGCTCAAGCCGCCAAACCAACCAATCGTCTCATCAAGCCTCTGTACATCTAGCTGAATGACCAGTGGGAGTGTCTCAACATCGGTCGTATTCAACCCGGCTGAGCGAATCATTTTGATGCCAATGTCATGCCCATCATTCAGAAATGTATCCCTTACCGAGGTACTCAGAGGCCTTCCGCCGTCAAATGAAATCATGTCGCCGTCGGCATAGCCGAACCGGAAGCGTTCAACATCGATCCTGGTCAAAGTGGCATCCTGCTCAGCCTTGGACCCAGGCTTGTGGGAGAGCAATGTCCTCGTTGTCGAAACAGACAGCTTCTGTAGAGTGGCGTTTAGCAAAACATCCTCCGCGTCCGCAAAAGCCGAGGTGTTAAGGTGCCTGTCCAAAGTATCTGCGACGCCGCGCAGTTGACTGAGAAAGTTGACAGAAATCTCCTGGGCAGAAAGCTTGAGATCTGGCACTCCTTTTTCATCCTGCGGCTGCGGCTTTGCGCTGTCTGTGGAGTCGAAATTCACGGTCTTTAGCAGCTTATCCAAAGCCATGGCCATGAGAAGCCCGATCGATGTGTCGAAGTAAACGCTGAGAGGTGAGAGTACAATTTCTATCGCATCGTCTGCCAACTGCGCTGCCGTCGAATCACTTGCTTGTGCCTCCGACAGGGATGTCATTGAAGATGCCATTCGACCAAGACTTGATTCGGGCGATCCATTGTGTTTTGTTGGGACATGCACGGACACACAGTCGAGACGTATCAGCTCTTTTACTACACGAGAGGGCCCTCGTGGCGTTGGCGCATCGTCCTGCTCTGATCTTGCGCGGGATTCCGGCTGCTCTTGTTCGCCAGCAAACAGCAGCGTCGAGTCGCCGAGTGGAGGGTTGATATCAAGACTCGACGTTGATGGCAAAGCTAGCACAGGCTTTTTCTCCTGCAGAATTTGCTCGCTCTCGAGCGGCGCTTCAGACTCTTCTCCCCATGCGCCGGGCATTGTCAACCGCCGGGTTGGCGACTGGGGTGCGTCGACTAATGGCGTCTGGACATGATCCAGGGTTGGCTTCTCTGCCGATGAAGCAGAATCCAAGACAGCCGGATCATTCGTCTGCGATTGGTCGAGACGAGAAGCGCTGGACGACTTCCTAGACCCCGAGGTAGAAAATGCGCTCATGTACATGCTCTCAGCCTCTTGGTGGGTGTAGACATGTGATTCCGTGAGATCCTCAGTCGATGGGGAACTAGATTGATCATCGTCGGAGTGATTCGAGCTCTGCGCAGAAGCCAGCCTCAAAGGTAATTGTCCATGATCAAACGCCGGTTCAAGGGCCGCTTGAAGCTCGGAAGCCCTACCAATCATTGAATCATCCAATCCCCCCAGCAAATCTTGATGGAACGACCTCGAAGCGCGCGGGGTCTGGGGGCTTTCATCCTCAAACTCGTACGGAATCTCCAGCGCCTCTTCACTATCGCCAAGAGCATCTTGATCGGGGGGTTGCGAGTCCACAAGATTCTCACGAAAACTCTGTTGCAAGGCTGCCATGGGCTGCTCGGAAAAGCTTCCTTGCGACAGCAAAGATGTGGACTGTCTGGACGGAGGATTCCGAGTCATGGTGGGCGAAGAAGAGACAGAAGGTGAAGCCATGGACGACGATCGGCTAAGCGAGGAAAAGACGTTGGCCTCGGTGATGAGATAGGCGCGCACATTCGCCAATGAAACGTGACGCTTCCCTTCCTTGGGTACTATCCTAGGAAAATCGTCCGACACTTTCGCCAGATTCGCATCTGCTGCGGCAGTGGTTACGCCCTCGACTTCTATGCTCTCCAGGGCGATTCGAAAAGAGACGGGCTCGGTTGCAGGGCTCGAACCGGCGGCGGGAAGATCCATGTCGAGTTGGAAGGTGACGTGCCTGATTCTAATCTGAGTTCGGTCCACGATGCCCTGTAGAAAGCCGGTCAAAAAGTCGGGAAGCGAGAGAGTTTGGCCGGTTCCTAAAGATTGCGTATCATCCTCGCTGCCGTCATCACTGATGGACACGGAGGCGCCGAGATCCTGGGTGTCGGCAGCGAGTGCCGCCTCTAGCTGCTTGCGCTCCGATTTCGGTTGCGTTTCGAGAAAGGACTGAGCGAGGTCGACAGGATTCGGAACGCCGGTCGTGGAATCTCGTGAGGTCGTGTCGTGACTCGGCTTACCGCTGTCGACATCTTGGACCTTGATCCGCACCTCGACGCCGTCGACTTCAACCGTGATTGGGCTCGTATGAAGGTCCATCGGGATGGTGACTCGGAGGAGCAACACCTTGGCCCGGGATAGCTTGAAGGCCGCTGGAAGCGTCAGAAGTTCTTCGAGTTTCTGTAACAAGTCAGTATTGATGAAGTTGATGCGCAGGCTGAACCAACCTTGAGCTTGATGCCGACGTCTCGAAACTCCAACACGGTGTTGCGGCCGAGCGCAAAGTCGAGATTCTCCATGTCGAGGGCGTCGGCGTCGAGGAGCTCCAGTCGCGATAGGGCATAGCGCAGAAGCCTCTTGGGCATGCTGGAGCTCCTAAACGACGGGAAAAATGCCGCCATTGTGCTTAACTGCCCCCGGGGGACGCTTCGAGATGGGCGGTGGTAACGAGGGTCTCGGGCGGCGGGCTTCAAAATCTGCAGATGTGCACTGCAGGGGCGCTATTTCTAGACCCTCGGCCAGAGAGGCAGGCCAGGTTCATGATGATTCGGCGCGGGTTCGTGGCATCGAGGCGGTGGTGGAGCGAGGCGAGGCAGCGAGTCGACCTGTGAAGCAATGACGACGACGGCTTTGTGTATGGATGAGGAAGAGTCGACGCGGTTCGGGTCCCCTAACAATGACTTGGATTACGCCGTCTGTCTACGCCGTCAACGCGACTGCATCAGGCATGTGCGGGAAAAGGCAGACAGGTGATGGACGAGACGCCGTCGACTTGATGGCCAACAAGGTGATCACGAGGCGCGGTGGGGCCAGGAGGTCCACCTGGGGATGACATGGACTGGAGGCTTGGAGAGTTGCCCCCACAGCGTCTAGTGCAGCTGTATAAAGTACCTCGACCCGTGATGCCTGCCCGGTGTCTTAGCCTCAGTGTCGTTTGTACCTCCTCCACGTCGGGACCTTGCGTGCGTGCCGCCTGCCTCTCCGTCCGTCATTCGTAGGTAGATGCCAACGTGAACCACCGGCACACAGCTGATGGCGCGCCGCCGTTGAAGTGAACTGGAGTGACATTGGCAAGCGCGGCGAGGCCGCCATTCCGAGGTGAGTTGGCTCCTACCGTACTGTACCTACCTTCCTCTATTCGACCCTCGACGCCGTGCTCCTGCCCGTCCAGACGCGCCATCCTCGGCTTCTCCTCACCGTTTTTCCTCCCTCGTCGTTCCCCAAATCTCCACACACGCGCCCATCATGCCGCCTGTGCAGGACTTCGCTTCCAAGAGCTCCTCGACAAGCGCGCTTGCTCGCCAATCGGATCCTCCTCCTCGCCGTGGGTAGCCGCCGTCGCGGGACCGGCGCCTTCCGCCCTGTCCTCATGACGCCCGACATTCGGCTCCCTCTCCTCGCTCGTCCTCGTCGTCTTCTGGTCCGCCTCGTCCACGTCTCATCTTCTGCTTGGATCCTGTATATCATCCTCATCTCCTCGCCTTGTATTACGCTTGTCCGACGTGTCACCTATCCCGCCCTTGACCTCCAAGATGGATGCTTATTCGATATGTTACACTAGCCCCTCGCACCGCTCCTCCTCGAGGGTCTATCTAGACCTCTTATCCTCTCTTCCCTACTGCGCCCCTGCTCTGAACCACGGCCGCCCCTCATCCGCCATGGCCACCAAGATGGCTTTTGCTCAGGTACGTACGAGCTGAACCTGTCTGCCTCGCCTGTCCCCCACGACCCCTGTCCAACACTCGCCCCCGTCTCACGCTTTACCGTTGCATTGTCACGTCTCTGTTGCGGAACACGGCGCTTATGCATCATTTTCGTAGTGCAGGAAACACGACCCGGCTTCCAAGCCCCATGTGGCTGTCGTTGGCGCTGGCCTATCCGGGCTACGCTGTGCCGACGTTCTGCTGCAGCATGGCTTCAAGGTCACCATCATCGAGGCCAGGAGTCGCATCGGCGGCCGCCTTCACCAAGAGAGACTACCCAACGGTCATCTGGTAGATGTCGGGCCCAACTGGATCCACGGAACCGCTGAAAACCCCATTCTCGATCTAGCCAACCAGACTAAGACAACCACTAGCCGCTGGGACGTAAACTCATACGTCTTTGATGAGTCTGGTGTCTTGTTTCCAGTCGACCAGGGCGAAAAGTACGCTGGCGCCATGTGGGACATCATTCAAGAGGCTTTTAAGCATTCCAACCGTCACGGCTCCGAAACTGACGGCAACAAGAGCCTGGCGGACTTCTTCCGGGAAAAGGTGGCTGAAAGGTTCCCCGACTCCGAGACCGACTTTGAGCGCCAGCGCCAGATCGTGCTGCTAATGTCGGAGTTGTGGGGTGCCTTTGTCGGAAGCCCGATATCGCGACAGAGTCTCAAGTTCTTTTGGCTCGAGGAGTGCATTGAAGGAGGCAAGGACCCCATGGAAAAGCCCCTTCATCCCTCTTCGCTGCCATCCTGCATGCATATTTGCGCGACCTGCGGCTGATTTCTTTTGTCTTGACGCCACAGAGAACCTTTTTTGCGCCGGGACATACCAAAAGATACTCGATGCAATCGCGAAGCCGGGCCTAACCAATGCGGATATGCACTTCAACACCAAGGTCCGGCAAATAACCACGTGCCCAGACGCCCAAGACGGACAACGCCGTGTCCAACTCGACGTTACCACACTGCAAGGTGGTGATGCGTTGAACACGCTGTATTTTGACGAAGTGGTCGTGACCTGTCCATTGGGGTGGCTCAAACGCAATGTGGACAAGTTTACACCGTCACTGCCTCCCCGCCTCACTCAAGCCATAGACTCCATTGGCTATGGGTGTCTGGAAAAGGTGAAGTGAATTTGCAAGTCTACAGTCGAAAGCCGCGCCCTGACTATTGCGTTAGGTGTACATTTCCTTCCCGAAGGCTTTTTCGCTTTCCAAGGAAGGCGATGACCGAAAGATCCAGGGATTCGTTCAGTGGCTGTCACCTGGCTACGCCTCGAGCACCAATCCCAACAAGTGGACGCAGGAAGCCGTCGAGCTTGCTAGTCTTGCGCCAGGCGATGCCCATCCGACACTGCTCTTTTACACATTTGGCGCGCAGTCTAAACACCTGACCGCCTCAGTGGCGGAGCTCAAAGACCAGGCCGAACGAGACCGGTTCCTGTTTGACTTTTTCAAACCCTACTACTCGCGGCTCCCTCATTATTCCGAGTCGGCAGAGGATTGCAAGCCCATTGGCTGCTTGGCCACTGACTGGCTGCTCGACGAGCTGGCCGGGTACGGGTCCTACAGCAACTTTCAGGTAGGCCTCGAGGAGGGCGACGTGGATGTCGAGACTATGCGTCATGGCGTCCCGGATCGCGGCCTCTGGTTTGCCGGTGAGCATACGGCACCGTTTGTCGCCCTGGGCACAGCAACTGGCGCGTACTGGAGTGGCGAGTCGGTCGCCAGGCGGATAGCAGAAGCATACGGACGTCCGCCGAGCCAAAAAGATGACCAGTGAGCTCCACATCCTATCCTGTAAATGCTAGAACACAGTATAGCTTATAGGTATCAATCCTAAGTATCATCTGTAGCCATTCGGGTCGTGATTCGTCGTGCGGATTGACGTTGACTGCGTGCTTTGCAGATATTGGTCGTGTTGTCGGGGGGCGCTTCGTGCTCATGTTGTAAACTTGAAACCCTCTTGCCGTTTGACAAAGAAGCCGTCTGGGTCGTATTTTTTCTGTACGGCCTTGAGCCTCTGGTAGGTGTCGTTGCCGTAGCTCTGTAGCACATCTTGGTCATATTGAGCGTCATTCATGAAGATGGGGTTGTAGCTGCAATAAATGAGCCACAGCTTTCATAACCATGAAGTGAACAAGACAACGTACTTGAGGAGCTTCAAATCACCCTTTTCGTAATTCGTCGGTTGGATATCTGAGAAGTTCTGGCGGTGCAGGTCGAGTCCGGAATCGGCCGTCTCACGGACGTAATCGGGGCAGTCGACGTCGCACGAGTCGGCAACCCAGGCGATGTTGTATTCGACAAAGATGCGATCTCCGTATTCGGGCACGAGCCCAAGGGAGTTGCCGCCGCCGCCGCCGCTCGCTCGCCTCGAGGCCTCTGCGATGGTGCGCGACATGGGCTGGACGGCAAAGCTGAGCATGCCGAGGCTGCCGACAGTGGCGAGGGCCTTTACATCGGCGGCGGCGAGGACCTGGTCAAAGTGGGCGTCGAGAAAGGTGGCCATGTAGGGCATGGGCATATTGGGAAAGGTATTCCCTCGAACCTGGAAGCGCACGCCCTTGCCGCCATGGCTAAAGACCTGGCGGGTGAGCTGGAGGTAGGACCTTGTGGCGGTGGTGGAGGAGATTTGGTCGACGAGGTCAAACTCGTCGAAGACGCCGTCGGGCGGAAAGGCGCCGTCGTAAAAGAAGAAGACGGTGGCGACCGAGACCTTGTTCTTCTTCTGGCGGATAAAGTTGAAGGTCGGGACGATGGCGGCCCGGGGGTCGGCGTTGTTGGCGGTGAAGTTGGAGACGGCGTAGAGCAGCTCGAAGGCGTTGGCCGCCGAGTAGGTGCGCATGCCGCCCCAGACGAGGCCCGCGTCGCCGACGGGGTGCGTCCGGAGCACCATGTCGGTGACGATGGCGAAGCGGTTGCCGCCGCCGCCGAGCGCGCGGAAGAGGTCGGCGTGGGCCGTGGCGCTGGCGACGACGACGGAGCCGTCGGCCAGGACGCACGTGTAGCTGATGACGTTGTCGCTGGCCAAGCCCTTGCACGAGGTGTCAGTCCAGGGCCCTCGTCACACCGGGGGAGGGCTCACGTGTTGCGCCGAGAGATACGACAGGCCGCCGCCGAGCACGAAGCCCGCGACGCCGACGTCGCCGAAGCGGCTCCCGACGACCGTTCTCTCCGAGTCCCGCAGCGCGGCATAGACCTCGTCCCACTTTGCGCCCGCGCCCACCGTCACCGACCGGCC